>CABHPQ010176045.1:0-25190 GCA_902168405.1 Peromyscus aztecus
ATTTCTGTGGGAAAGAATGATTTTTCTCCTGTTTAAAAGACTTTCTTTGAGTGCTTTGACTTTTGTATATATTTTCATCATATTCATATTCTGTAATTCTTTCCAGACCTAATTCCATTACTTTACTCACCAAATGTGTTTTAACCCTTCAAGACAAATGCATGCTGCCCAAAATATTCTTGGATGTGAACATACTGTAATAATCATATATGAATATAACGTGTTGGGATCCAATCTATACTCCATTCTTTCCCATCCAGTTCTTCTCCTGTTCCTCCCTACTTCATGCGCTCTCTCTCTCTCTCTCTCTCTCTCTCTCTCCCCTCTCTCTCAATTTAATACGGAGTCAATTTAGTGCTGCTCATATCTACACGGGTGTGGGACCATCTATCGGAGTGTGGGTAGCCTCTCAGGGACCACATACCCAAAGAATTGACCCTTCTTCCCTCAGCAGCCATCAACTGCCAATAGCTCCTCAGAAAGGGGTGGGACTCATGAGCCATGAGGAGCAAGCCAGTAAGCAGCAAGTGGCCTTGGCATCAGCTCCTGCCTCCAGGATCCTGCCTTGTTTGAATTCCTGTCCTGACTTCCTTTGATGATGAACAGTGATGTGAAAGTGTAAGCCTAATAAACCCTTTCTTCCCCAACTTTCTTTTTTGGTCATGGTGTTTCATCATAGTAATAGAAACTCTAACTAGGACACCTATTATTTATTATTTTTCCTTGTTGTTTATGCTTTTGGGGTCAAAGTCAGTAACAATAAAACAAAACAAAACAATGAACCAAAAATTCATTTTCTAATTCAAAATAAAAAATAATTACTTGTGCTTTTTTTCCTAAAGAGTTTTTTTTTTTTTTTAATGTTTTTCAAGACAGGGTTTCTCCATGTAACAGCCTTGGCTAGCTGTCCTGGAACTTTATCTGTTGACCAGATTGACATCAAACTCATAGTTTTTAATCTTCTACTTGACTACAACCAACTTTACACTTATTTTGCACATGATATAAGGAAATGGTCTGGTATTTTTCTTTTGTATATGAATATTGTACTTCTTACTTCAATTTAGAAAACTACTAGACTGTCTTTGAAAACCGAAGCCCATTGAATTGTTTTGGTATTCTTATCAAAATCACTTGGCCATGCTGCCATCTTTACTATTACTCTAGCTTTGTAGTAAGTTTAAAATCAAGAAATACAAATCCTCCAAGTTTATTTCACTTTTGAGATCCATTTGGCTGTTCTCAAAGTTTTAAATTCCTGTATAGATTTTAATATATTGTTATTTTGTATGTAACACATGGGCTTTCCCCCCCTACAAAATAAGGATTTTAATAGTGATTATGTTGGTTGTGCTAATCATTCTGCAGGTAAGTATAAAGAGGTTTTGTACTCTAATCATAAGTCTTTTAATTTATGGATATGAGATGCATTCTCAATTATTTAGGTTTCTAAAATTTTTTCATTAAATACAATTTTGTATTTTTTAGAATACAAATTGTGTACTTCTTTTTATTAAATTCACTGTTTTATATTTTGTTGTTCTTTTAAGTGGGATTATGTTCTTAATTTTAAAAATCCTTTCATCTCTATTAAATGTAAAACTGATTATTGTTTATTGATGTTATATCCTGGAACCTTACTGAACATTTTTAACTTTATTTTTATTTATTCTTTATGTTGAAAGGCAATTTTAGTGGATTCTTAGGATTTTCTGTATACAAAGTTGTGTGACAAAACACTGTGAGACGAACATCTTAAAATGAGGAAAGATTTATTTTTATTTGGTTTAGAGGTCTCAGTGTATAATTTGTCTCCATTCTGGGTTTGTGTGAAGCTGAGCGTCATGGCAGAGAAGGTGTGAGAGTTGACAGCTGGCTTCCTGGCAGCCAGGAAGTAGATGAAGGGAGGTGGGAGGGATATGGATGGGAGGTAGGAGAGAGAGAAGAAAGAGGAGGGAAGAGGAGAGAGAAGAGAGGGGAGCAGGGAGGGAGGGAGAGAGGGAGGGAGGGAGGAAGGGAGGGAGAGAGAGAGAGAGAGAGAGAGAGAGAGAGAGAGAGAGAGAGAGAGAGAGAGAGTTTCTTCAGTTATGTTTTGCCTCAGTAGATTCATCCACTAATAAGATTAGTGCCCTCTTGATCCAAATTGCATTCCAAAAACCCCGGCTCCATGGGGATCAAACCTTTAAAACCTAAGCATTTGGGAAACATTTTATATCCAAACCACAGAAAAATAATATCATTTGTTAATAGAAATAGTTTCACTTCTCTCCAATATTAATGTTTTATTATTTTTCTTGAATAAAGTCATCTAATCTAATATTGAATCTACAATGGCAGGCACTGTTTCTTGATGGGCTCTTGCTCTTCAGGGGAAAGCCTTTAGTTTCTGTGGTTAAGTGGGGTGTTAATTATGTTTTCATAGATATTGGATTCTCGTCCAATGTTGTCATTTCTCTACTTTAAGTATATAACTGTCTTTCAGTTATCATAGTTTCTGACAATAAGTCTGCTCTTTAATTTATTGAGGGTTCCTTGAATGGGTTTACTCTCTTTTCTCTTGGTTATTTCAGTATTGTCTTTTTGTCTTGGACTCTGGGCCATGATGTCTGATTATATATACTTGGAATTAATTGGGTTTACACTTGAATTTTTACTTGTAATTAATTGGGTTTCTTTAATATATAGACTAATATTTTACATCAGATGTTTAAATTTACCAGCTATTATCTTAAAAAATCATATTATTACATTTGTGTCATTACATTCTGATAACTCTATTACACATATGTTAATGGACCTAGTAGTATCACACAAATTAGTATTCAAAATTTTCCTGTTTTTCAGACTGCTTAGATTTTGTTGATTTATCTTTGGGATGATTTTAGCTTTTTAATCTAAAATTACCTATTGAGGCTGCCCAATAAAATGTTCATTTTGGCCATAATTTTCATCTGCAGAATTCTATTTGATTTTTTTTTTTTACTATCTACTTCAATTTTTATCTCTATTAATGTTCTATTTTGATGGGCATTTGTCAGCACAATTCCTTTTGCTTCTTTAAGTGTGACCTTCTTTCACTTTTTGAACATATATGAAGTAACGTGTTGGAGGCAGCATATTATAGCCTCAGCATTTTTACATTCCAAAAAGCAATGCATTTGTATGATTTTATTTTCTTTTTTATGGGTCACATTTTTGTTTTTCTCTGTTTTCACATTTTTAAATTGAAAATGGGAAATTTTAGGTAATATGCTGTGGTGATTCTGTATCCTGAGTCTATTCCTTCTCCAGGCTTTATTATTATTGTTGTTGTTGTTGTTTTTACATGCACAGTGATTTTTCCAGTCGATTTTAGTAAAATCTCTTTATCCCTTGGTGTATAATGTCTGATTGCTTTGCTCTTTGGGAAGAAGAAAATCAGTGTCTGCACCACTCTTTGCCTTCCTCTTTCCCTGATCATACTATGGAGTTTGTCTTTCTGTGTCTACTGTCATCAAAAACTGCTACACTGAACTAATGGCCAACTTATGGCTCTATCATGTTTGACCACTAACTGGTTGGAATTATTCCAAAGTCCCATTACAATAACTTCGGTACCTTTTTATAGGAGTACGCCTTTGAGAGCAGCTTTGGGGAAGGCTCTTTTTAACTGGTTATCCCTATTAAACTTCTAGGTAATATAATGTTTTAACTTACTGCTTTTATAAAAATACCGTTCTCCTTTGAATAGATTAATAACCAGACTATCTATTGCTTTTACATTGTCTTTGGAATTGAAGTTGTCTGTGCTCTGCTGTAAGTGAAGTCATTATCTTAGTGGTATACATATACATGTCTCTCCTTGAGGAGCTCCCATCCCCCAGGGATACTGTTTGCACCACTGCTGTAGATATGTAGGTGAGGGCAGTGGCCTGATCTTCTCTGCATGATGCCTCTGCTTTGGAGAAGGGATGATGGACTGGAATGATGGTCACCTTTGCTCTTGGCATGGAAATTTTACACTATAAATGAACTTAGGTAAGAGCGTTCAGGAACTGTCATCTTTATCACTCCATGCCTAGACAAATAGACTATCATCTGAGTAGGATTTGAGTATTCCCAGATATCTCAACTTCTCTTGCCTTCAAGAGAGATTCACAGCAGAGCTAGGGAGTACAAAAATGCTGCTATCCAGATCTTTAAGAGAAGACAATATTGACTTAGACTCAGAGATAATGGGACAGAGATGAAATCCTGAGTTCTTGGCTTCATCTCCCTTGAGTAGAACTTGGAGCAAGGCAGCCTGGTAAAGGAGAGGAACATGCTGTGGCTCAAACATTACAGACTCATTTTTCTTATAGATATTTAGTAGATTTTCTCAATAAAGGAGTCTTCACTTGCTGCGTGCTCTCTGAACTACTTCCAGAGGTGTTTTAACAATTGACTAATTTCCAATATTTACGGTTATCTTACTGAAGAGAGTGTCATGGTGTGGCTCGTGCTGCCATTCTAGATCAAGATTACCCTGTTGTTCTTAACTTCAAGATAAATTAGGAAGCTTAATTGGCCCTGGGAGATGAAATCCTAGAACAAGAGTTGTGGTGGTTATTTATTGTGCCAATTTTAAAAACCAAAACCTCACAGTGGTGCGATGCCAGCTAGGGGGTGGAACAGCTTGCCAAACCATACAAGACATCCTCCTACACAGATCTTCTTCTTGCCAATCATTTCAAATGAATTGCTATGTTTTGTACTATCAATATCTTCACTCATTAAATTATCTATCTTTTCCCTGTGGGCATTTTAGTTCGCAATCCTTCATAATGAAACATCTTGGAGTTAGCTTGAACAGTGCAACCTTTCACACAAAGTGTATTTTGTTCACCACACAGCTGCTTCTCACCTTTGCGTTTGAGCTCCCCTGATCCTATGATTTGTTTGCTCCAGCACTTACTGTCTCATATCATTCAAAAATAGGTCAATAACATTTAGTGAGTGTTATCTTTTGTACTGCATGATAGTAACTAGGTATTTCTCACTGTCCCCTTTGTGGCTTTTTAAAGGATTTGCTATTCTCTTTAGCGTGTCCCAATTTTATAGAAATTTGTGATATCAGCCTTCTTGGCAGGTTGGCCTTCTGATTTGTAGGCTTCACTGCTGAGCAACACCAATAATGCCTCTTCTTCCTCAGCAGCCCGCAGGGCACCCTCTGAAGTCTTGAATACTAGCCATCAGGGAAGATGTTTCCAGCTTTATCCAAGCTTGCTTTCTCTGTATCTTGTAACCAAGGTGTGTGGTATTTGGAAGATGATCTTATCTTCTAGATCTGGCAGTAAACCAAAAGGATTGGCAAGAGCCTGTCTTGTATTGGGGTTACTGGGGCTTCGGTGGCCCACTCTTGTGGGGAAAAAAGTCTCACACCTGGGACTGGGAACTGTAGTGATATTGTGTTCCCCAAAATATTGTGCACCCTAATAAACTTATCTGGGGTCAGAGAACAGAACAGCAACTAGATATAGAGGCCAGAAAATGGTGGCACACACACCTTTAATCCTATCACTTGGGAGGCAGAGATCCAACCGGATCTGATCTCTGTGAGTTTAAAGCCACACTGGAAACAGCCAGGCATGGTGACTCACGCCTTTAATCCCAGGAAGTGATGACAGAAAGAAGAAAGGTATATAAGGCATGAGGACCAGGAACTAGCCTGGTTAAGCTTTCAGGCTTTCGAGAAGCAGTTCAGCTGAGATCCATTTGGATGAGGACTCAGAAGCTTCCAGTCTGAGGAAGCAGGATCAGCTGAGGAATTGGCAAGGTGAGGTGGCTGTGGCTTGTTCTGCTTCTCTGATGTTTCAGTGTTCACCCCAATACCTGGCTTCAGGTTTGATTTTTATTAATAAAACCTCATAACAATTCGCGTTACAGGGAACTACATTCAGTAACCCTCTAGCCATGTAAGGCAACTCCCTTTATTGCATCTTTTGTATTTATTTTTATTAATTTGGGTTGCAAGATAGCAGGCTACCATATGGCTTCTTTATGTCTCCTTGTCCTGATTACCTCTCCCCACCATGCCTACCTTCGTCTTCTCAATTCCTTTGGCTTCTTCCTGATTTTAGCTTCCCACCCACAGTATTTCCTCCTCTTTCTTTTCTTTTTACCTACATTCTACTATCTCTCTGTGATAAGTCATCCCTCCCATGCTCCCTTCTTAGTTTTCCTAGATCCTACAGGTAGTCTATATTAAACAAAACTAAAGGCTTGAAACTAGGATCTGCAAATGAGAGACAATATTTGTCCCTCTGGGCCATGATTACCCCACTCTGTATACTTTTTTCTAGTTCTGTGTATTTTCCTGCAAATTTTATTATTTTGTTTTTCTTTTCAGTTGAATAAAATTCTCTTGGGATGTGGACTAGATGTTCAGTATCTATACATCAGTTGTCGGTTAGTTATCTAGTTATGTCCATTCCCTAGTTATTGTGGAAAATGCAACAATGGTCATGAGTGTGTAAGTATCTGTGTAGTATGATTTAAAATCCTTTAGGTAAATGCCCAGGAGTTGTATAGCTGGAGTATATGGTAGTTTCATTTTTAGTCTTTTGAGAAATCGCTAGACTGTTTTCTAAAGTGGCTGTACTAAGTCACATTCACAGCAACAGTGTGTAAGGGTTCCTGTTTCTCCATATCCACACCAGCAATTTGTTTTTATTGATATTCTTCATGATGGCCATTTTGACTGGGGTGAGGTAGAATCTTAAAGTGGTTTCAGTCGACTTTTCCTATTGGCTAGGGATCTTGAACACTGTTCTAATTGTTTCCTCGCCATTTGTAATTCTTCTTTTGAGAACTCTCTGTTTAGTTCTGTACCCCATTTTCAAATTGGATTGTCTGTGCCCACCTATGCAGCAGTGGCTTAACTTTTGTGAGGGTAACCAACAACACTCTGACTGGATTTTAGACCTACCCTAAGGCAGGAGACTCATTGGCACTGTAACCTTCAGGTGACAACCTAGACCTGGGGAGGTTGTAGGTCTGGGATAAGAGCTTATTATTGTTATTTAACTAAATTGACATAGCATCAAACTGCCTTCTGTATATTTATGCTTGTGTCCATAGACATAAAGTTGCTCCTAACCTGAGTCAGAGATGTCTCTCCTTACAGAGACTCCTGACTACCCAAGAAACTGAGAATAAGTGATGCTTGTGGGCTTAACCTTAAACAAGACATTTATACTACTTCCTCCAAGGCTTAGGAAACCTGAAGGAAGAGGGGTTAGAAAGTACGTCAGAGCTAGAAGATAGGGTGAATGTTGTATAATACTGTTTTCTAGAGTTGATATAGCCATTGCAATCAGTTCACTACTCAGTTATCTACAGTGGGCCCACACAAGACCATACATTTAAAGTGTATCAGCAATCAATCAAGAAGGGATTGAGGCTCACGAAGCTGATTCGAAGAGAGGGGGAAAGTATTGTCTTTATCTATGTACCCACTGCTGAGGCCACTGGGTTCCAATAGATAGACCCACACTCATGGTCACACCAATGGGCCTGCTTCAATGATGGGATTCACAAAATAAGACAAATATATGTGAGCATGAGAGTGATTTGTGGAGAGGAGGGAGGTTGGACAGGAATCAAAGGGAGATAGGAAAGAGTGGGGGAATTGAGTGGTCAGTATATTCTAGAAACATGGATGAAATTGCCTATGAATAAATTTAATTAAAAACAAACTATATGACTGTGTTGTCTATGTAAATTAAATTCTGTTTAAATTAAGTCTATGTAAAAAAAGAAATTAGTGATATGGGACTACACACATGCATAAATAGGATTTATAGATTATCTATTAAACTAGAGAATATGGTATTTGAAACAGTAATCACTGCCTTTTCCCTGTCACTGAAGTCTTCCTTTTGTGCTGAAATTTCAGAATCTCAATAACTAGATACTCCCAAAAAATTGGTTATATACTATGCACTTGAAATTTCTTGGTTTTGTTGAATAAGATTTCTTAAAGGCTCAAACATTTTCTTTCTAATTTATTTAACTGGTGTATGAATTCTCCTTTCACTAAGATAACTTAAATTCTTTAAAAAATATTTATCCTGTTATGACTAATGGAGTGATATGTTTGACACCTAAGAACACTGTAGGAGGCCTGAAGAGATGGCTTAGTAGTTACTAGCATGTACTACCCCCCTCAGAAAATGCAATTTCATTTCCCAGTACCCTTATCAGGCACCTGAAACTGCAGCTCCCAGTGATCCAACGCCCTCTTCTGGCCTCTGAGAGCATCTGCACTTGTGTGCACATACTCCCCTAATGTAATTAAAAGTTACCAAAATAAATGCTTTAAAAAAGAATATGCTAAAACTGTTAATTTGAAAAGCACTTGTTGATGTCCTGTCTCCTTTTTAGTATCAGCAGCCATCAGAAATGATAATGATAATAATACAAAATACTAATGATAAATCAATCATACTTAGGAAATGACCTATTTTAGGTCATACCATTTATTACCACTGGTTCATTGACCAGAGAGTTAGGTTTCCATCTAGATGGATAGAACATAGAATACTCCAACCAGGGAAAGGCCAGATCAAGTTGATGTGCGAGTGTAGAGAGATGGGGACAGCAGCTTATGGGGTGTAGTGCTTAAAGGTGTTTGGTATTATTCATGGACCCATACTTCTCCATCAAGAAGATGAAAGATTCTTAATTTTGGAAATTGAACTGACTATAAAAATCAGGTGAACCGTTTAAGGGAGTGTTCCATGGTTTGCATGTCAAGGATGAAGTCTGGAGGAATGAAAGCCTGGGTGTGAGAATCATCCAGACAAGGTATTGAGTCCAGTCCTGCCTACCATGTACCAGATGTGCGACTAGACCAGCATTGCCCATCTGTGAAACAGAGATAACAATAATAGCTTTGTTAGAGGAAACCAGGATAAACATGTAAAAATATTTTAGTACAATTCCAGGAAAATAATGAATGCCAATAAAGACCGACTCTTCCAGTGGCAACCAACCATATCAATCCCACAGCAGCTGTGATTCCCTGCACCAGGGCTATCAATAGTCAGTCATGAGTGGAAGGGGGGCTCACGTGACCCTGCCACTTCCTGGACAACTATTGCTTATTGATGGATGCTGAGAGAGGAGGAGTCAGGGTCTTTATTTGTATGCCATTAGTGAGCTCCTCAGGCTCCAGTGGCTAGGTCCACACTGAGGGCCATAGTACTGCCCTGGCTAAACTCAAATTCAGTGGGACACACACACACACACACACACAGACACACACAGAGACACACACAGATATGATCATGGGCAAGTGGCTTGTAGGAAGTAGAGTTGGTGAGGGTGGGAGAGAGACAAAGAGAGAGGATGGAGAGTAATCAGAAAGCAATTTTGTTTTATTTTAGCACTCATATTTTATAAACAGCAGATCGCTAATAGTAAACACTTTATAATAAATGGAAATTTCAAACGTGTCAGTGTATGAACAAAAATACCCACAGCAAATTTTGTATATCACTCCTGTAATCCACTTGAAGCTTATCGACCAAATCTAAACCCATTAGTCCTTTTCTAATACGTTTGGGCTCAGCAGGAAACCCATGGATTTCTTTCTGTTTGCTGACTTGTGACCATAGTGAAATCAAGCATATCTAGAAGATGTTGAGTGGAGGGGAAGGAGTCTGTTCTACAGTACAAAGATTAGCTCCTTGTACACGTGTAAGGAATGGTACTGTCTTGAGACTTGTGTAGACTGCTGTGGGATGCTATGGTCAGTAGCCATGTATTATATTGAACATGGGAAAGCCAGCTAGAACAGTGGAGGAAACAAGGTTTTTTTTTTTTGAACATTAGTTATATTTGATTAATTTGAATTTAAATAGCCACATATGTAGAGTGTCGGGTGTGGTGGTGTGTTAGGCTATATCAGGTACCTGAGGTAACTTACAAAGAGAAACATTGATTTTGGCTCCTGGCTGTGGAGGTTATAGTCCATGATTGGCTGGCTGTTGCTTTTCAGCTTATGGAAAGGGGCACAGCATGGTGGGAGGGAGGGAGTGGTCAAAGAAGCTACTCATGTCATGGGCAAGAGGCGGAAGAAATAAAGAGGAAGTGAATCCCACTTAATACTACACTTGCTGTGGCTGGGGGAATCACTCAGTCAGTAAATTGCTTGCTGTGCGAGTCTGTGGACTTAAACTGGATTTTCAGAAGCCATGTGAAAGAGCCTGGTGTGGCGGCATGTGCTTGTAATCTCAGTGGTGGGGAGACGGAGACAGGCGGATCCCTGAGGCTCACTGGCCAGCAAGCCTAGCCTAGTTAGTCCGTGAGCTCCAAGCCAATGAGTGATCATGTCTCAAAACACAAGGTGAGTATGGAGTGAATGGCACCTGAGGAATGACAGCTGAGGTTTACCATTGTTTTCACATGCATCTGTACACATGTGCACATGCACACACTTGCAAAAGCACATGTGTATCTACACACATACACACACACACACACACACACACACACACACACACATTTCATATTACCTAAAGATCTTTCTTGAGGCCCCAGAGCTTAACGTTCCTACAGTCTACAACAGTACCCCTGTATAGACCAAACTACCAAGATTTATCCCTTTGCAGTACACTTTCGAGCTAAACTATTGCAATTGGAAAACACAGGCAAAACAAATCTTTTTCACGTGTATGTGATATGCCTCCCTTTACAGTTACTCCTCACTCACTGGCCAGAGGGAGAGTTAAATGTCTACCTGGCTTTGACAGCACACACATTCATTCTGATCTGAATTCTCTCTGTCTGTGTCTCTCTGTGTCTCTGTCTCTGTCTCTCACTCTGTCTCTTTCTTTCTGTCTGTCTCTGTCTCTCTCTGTCTCTGTCTCTCTGTCTCTGTCTCTCTCTCTCTGTGTCTCTCTCTGTCTCTGTCTCTGTCTCTGTCTCTGTCTCTGTCTCTGTCTCTCTCTCTCTCTCTCTCTCTCTCTCTCTCTCTCGTATGGTAAAAGAGGCCTGAAATGTTTAGAAAATTATTCACATAAAATTTTCTTCCAAATAATCCAGTCCCCAGCAGACTAAAATCTCTTCTGGTGGTTGATCTTGAAAAAATATTTTAATAAATATTCAAATCACTTTAAGTGTCTGGGTCCTTATAAACTTACTAGCAGAGTTCTGCATCTAAATCTAATTATCTTCCTCAGAATAAGTAAGCATAGAACTAAATTATTCAGTCTGAACAGAACTGGACTTCTGATGCATTTTCTTTGAGGAAAATATCAAAGCCTTAAAGTTTTGTCCTCTTTGCTAACATTCCCAGAAGATGGTCTTTAATGACATTTTCCCCACCTTTGTCGGAGAAAAACGATGCGCATAGTTTTTCTTTAATTGCTTGATAGCCTTAGAATACAGTGTAGATGAAGTTTTCAGGGATTTAGGGGATGGTCTTGGAACACAGCTTGGTAGGGAAAAGTCACCACCAAGGCTCATCCTCCTGAGCATCATTAGAGAAGCAATCTATGAGAGAAGCCTCCCTCAATGGCCAGTGGAACAGCTAAGTGTCTATCCAGCTCTGGCTGCACACGGCTGCATTCTCATCTGAATTCTACTGTCCTTTGATTTCATCAAAAGACGTATTTGCATATGGGCTGATAAGGCACCTTGGCACCAGGACTGTGGAATTTGTACAGGCTAAGATCTGGCACAGGCCTACTGAAAACTCAATTATGATTTATGTCTATGCAACAGAATTTCCTATTGATTACTTGCCAGGACCATGATAAAGCAATGTTAGGCTCAAAGCCAATCCTTCCCTGCCATAATCTTTCCTCAGATTTTATACTCTGTGCCCTTCCTTGAGTTTTTTGAACATTTGTGAACAACAATGGTTCAGAAAAAAAAAATGAACCTTAGATATGCAAATTTGTGTACGACAAAAGACCCTATTCTTAGTGTTCAAAGTTTAGTTTGTAGCCAGCTTTCAATTATTTGGGATTTATCCAACACCTGCTCACGTGTATCACACTGCTTTAAATTTTGTAAAATGTAGAAGAAATGGAACCTATTGCTCCTGCTTTGAAGTATTTGCTCACGGCAACCTGGGAAAACAGGCTATCTTGAGATGAAGATGCTGATGAAGTCATCTCCTAATGTGGATATGCTGATCCTGCTGGGTGAAAGGAGATGATGGTCAGAGCAGGTTGAAAGTAGCCTGCAAGTCTGCTTAGTTATGATTCTCAAAGGTATTAGAAACAAAATAATCATAATAGGCTTGAAAGAATATGAAATAAGAGCCATTAAAGGATTACCTGGAAGGAAAAATTCCTGTTTTCTGACCAGCAATATCCTGTTGAGAGAGGGAACATGATTTTTTCACTGTTACAAATGAAATCTTTACTTAAAATATAGTACTAGCCCTGGTATAAGTATTTACATATCTAAATCATTTAAATCCCACAACACTCCTGTGAAGCAAATGCCATTATAATCTTCATTTTACAGATGAGTTAACTGAAGATTAGAGAGGTGATAAAAGACTCGTTGAGTATTCTACAGCTCATAGGGAGTAGTGTTGTGATTTGTACTGGCTCCATGATTTAGAACATAGGTTCTGGTCCTGTAATCTGGCTTGAGATGGTGGTTCCTGCTCCAGGATCCAGCTCCTAGGCAGTGGTACTAGTCTCACAACCCAACTGTCAGGTTTGTGATTCTCAATCTGGGGTTGCAACACTTTTGTGGGTGGAACAATCCTTTCACAGGGGTATCCTGAGACCGTTGGTAAACACAGATATTTCCATTATGATTCATAACAGTAGTTTAAAAAGAAAAAAAATTAAAGTAAAACTATAGTTAGGAAGAAGCAATGAGAATAATTTTATGGTTGAGGGGTCACCATAACATGAGGAACTGTATTAAAGGGTTGCAGCATTAGGAAGGTCAAGAACCACTGTGTTACATAGTTTTGCTGGCCCTATGATCTAGGATATAGGTAGTGGTGATGCCCCCATGATCCAGCTTATATGGTGCTAGAGTTTGTAAGCAGACCTCATTGATTCAGGCTCTGTGTTATCCGTCACAGCCCCACAGGGCCTCCTTTCTGTAGAGAAGACAGATGCTTACAGGAATGACAAAGTGATTGGCCTTGGTTGGGGTGAGAAGCATAGGGTCATTGTTCTTGTTCTTTAGCTTAGGGGGCACTTGATCTTGGGTAGGTGAAGTGTCTACAGCTTTAGCAGCCTGTTCTGAAGAATCTTCCTCAGCCTTGCAGAATAAGCCAGAGAACATTGTGTTATGGATTGAACTGCATCCTCAAAAACATATATATATAGAAGTCCTACACTCTGCATCTCAGATGACCTAATTTATAAATGGAATCTCCACAGAGATGATCAAGTGGCCCTAGAGAATTCATGCAGCTTGAGAGTGGTTTTCAAGTGGGTGTGGTGGTCTCATCAGCCAATGACTACGTTCCTCAGAGGTTACCTCTTCTTCATGTGTCCATAGAGAATAGAGAAACTTAAACATCTACAGTGAGGTTAGTGAGGTAGCACATGAAATTAAAAAAAAAAAACATTTTACAGGACCACTTGGAAACATATACAATTAAGAAATTTGATATTATCTCAAAAAAAAGCTCTCCTTACACAGAGATGTCAAACTCTGAATGAGGCTGCTGTATCAGACAGTGGGAGTTTACATTCTTTGAACATCCAAACCCATTCAAAGACACCCTTTATCACCAAATTCTTACTACTTACATTTTATTTTTTGTTTTACTCTTTGACAGCGTCACATATTTATATTTTAGTCATTTTCTGACCCCATTTCCCCCTCTCATCCCCCTCCCTCTCCTGTGGAAACGCTTCTTCCCAACTCGATTTCCCATTCTCATGGATACTACAGTCAGACCTCCACCCCACTGGATGCATAATATAGATTATTCTACATTCTAAAAGGAAAAAAAAAACCCACCTATTCCATGCCGCAGCCTCTCTTTATTGAGCAATGACCCTAAAATCAATCTCTGGGGGTCAAGTCATAGCCTTTGTTCCACAGGCCAACACTGTATATGAAAAACCAGAGTCCTCTGCCCCCAACCCCAGCTTGCTTTTATATCCTTTGTGGTCGTTTAGGAAAACCTGGGTAAAACATCACATTGCTGCTGCATTTAGGGGCAGTCCCTTCATCTTTGGCCCTATGTTCAAAGTTTGGCTGATTTAAAAGAGTGAGCTCAAGTTAGCTGGAGCTCTAGGTACAGATATTTATACAGAAGTAACCCTGTTGTGATTTTGCTTGGATCAGAGCCAATTGAAACAGTCCTTTGCCACGGCAGTCTATTGCCATTGGGGTTACAAAGGAGTGTGTGTAACTTTCTGTTTTCTAAAACTTGGCTCTTAATGATCTCGTTGAGCTGACTTCAACCCTGCCTTCTGCTGGCACCGAGAAGAATAACAAAACCATTCTTTCCAACATGAATATTATGGTGCTATTTTTCAGATAAGGCGTGGCTTTCAAAGGTCTCTGACCCACTGGCCAATTACTGTCCAAAGAAAGAAAAAAAAGCCACTGATAAGCCTTGTATCCTTTTTGTCTTTATTCTTTCTGTTTCCTAACAAGTTATTGTTTGTCACACATGTTATCATAGTTAGTTGGCTGATAAATAACAAACAACCTCATAAACTTCCTGCTGTTTCCTGGATGTGAATGTTACAATGTTTTAAAAAAAAATTATTTTGTGTTTACATATGTGCACATGTGTGTTCTATACATTGCTGTGTGCTTGGTTGTGCGTGTGTGTGTGTGTGTGTGTGTGTGTGTATGTGTGTGTGTGTGTGTAAGTCAAAAGTCAACCTTGGGTGGCATTTGGAGATTTCTACTTTATTTCTTGAGACAGGATCTTGGATAGGATATGAGGCTTCACATTTGTAGGTTAATATGGCAAGCAAGCACCAGGATCTTTCTGTTTCTACCTCCCTAGTGTTGCAGGTGGGCACATCCTGCCTGTGTTTCTGCATGGGCATTCATGATTGAACACGGGTTCTCATGCTCACATAGAAAACACTTTATTGATAGATCTTCTCCTGCCTTTGGAATTTTCTCTTGAAATACACACTAGAACTATCCTGCCCAAACCTAAACGATGCCAGCGCTCTGCTGATGCTTTATTTTGGCCAGCACAGGTAACTTCTTGCCTTTGTTGGTGAAGGCTAGTCCTATTTTGCCATACCAAAAATGGGGTAGAGTTTTGGGGCCTTGACTACGTATGTTTAAAATAATTATTTTATTATTTTTCCCTTATAAAAAATATGCCTATTTCTTAAGAGAAAGGTCAAGAAAGGATGTAGAGTGTGTGGGTGGGGAGGTGGAGAGCATCTGAGAGGAGCTGGGGAGGGCACCATCATCAGAATATAGCATTTGGAAAAAAATCTATTTTCAATTAACAAAAATCCATCCTAATACTTCTTGCCAGTGTTTTCTCTATTCAAGTAAGGTAAGGTGGTGGCTCAGCTGTCCGTCAGATATGCACTTCTCTGTACCTACTAGCTTTTGCAGACCATCCTGACTCCTAGCCAGTCTCTGGGGTCTGCCTAGGCATTGAACGATGAGCTCAACGGCACAGCACACAGTCGTTCTTTGTGCAATTGTCACATTGACCCACAAGCCTGTCATTACACAATGTTAATTAAAAGCTAGCTGAAACAATATTTGGAGAGGTTTTTTTTTGTTTTTTAATTTTCTTGCGTTATTCTAAATGGTGTGTCTGAGCACAGCTGATCAGAGGTGGCTGGAACACTTGTTGCTGCTCTCTTGGCCATGTCTGCTACCTCCCTTTGCTTTTCCAAAGGACGTCCTCTCCTGACTGGTGCTTGTGAATGTGCCCTTAGCAGGTATCAATAGTCAACTTAATAAGCTGCCCATGGATCTCCCATGAAGAATAAAGGAACTGTGGTGACTGTTTATCACATCACCCGTTTATGGGAATCCTGGACAATGTCCTTGTATAGTTGGACTACCAGGAATAATTAGACTTCCCCAGGAACTATAAATTGTTAGTGTTTCATGGGAACAGAGTTATGTAACTGATAAGACTTTGCTTCTCACGTTGGCGGCCAGATCATGTAGGGCTAGTTTTATGGCCCACCTGTGTGTGTGTGTGGGGGGGGCACTGTGTATGCATCATTAGACTTACGCTTGTGTGCATCTCATCTCCAGTCTTTTTACTCTTTCCTCCTGTTCTATTCTTAATGGATGCCATTGTATTATCTTCCAGGTGTCTTACTATAAACTGCATCACATCTTTCCAGGAATAGATAAAAGTATAAAAATAAGCATGTATACCTAAATTGATCAATTTCAAATGGGGTCTGCAGGGAGAATTTCGTGCACTGGTGAACAGGACATGGGGATTCTCGACGCAGAGGATAATACAAAGAAACACAGAAAGGGAAGGGATGTGGTTCGGACGGGATTAGAATTTGAAAATTAAAAGACTCAACTTCCTTATTGAAGTCAAGTCATTGTAGAGCAGAGCTGCCCAACTGAGAGCGCTAAACTAGAACATGGGAAAAGATGCACTACTTTAAAATGAAACTGCTCAGCCTTGATGCAGGGAGGAGGGGCTAGGTCCAGCCTCAATGTGGTATGCCAGCCTGTGTTGACTACCCAAGGGAGGCCTTACCCTCTATGAGGATGGGATGGGGGTAGGATAGGGGATAAGGGGGGAGTGGGAGAAAGGGAAGGAAGGGGAACAGGAGTTGGTATGTAAAAGGAAAGAAAAATTTTTTTAAATAAAAAAATTATAAAAAATAAAACTGCTTTTAATGTTTCTCAGTATGATGAATTTTATTTTATATATAAATATGTGAAAATATTTTCAATGATGCACACTGGAATAGAACCTACTGAATCTCTGAGGAGGCAGGAAGGTCATTGAGATAAGAAGATCTTACCAGTACATTGGTGTTTAATACAGCTTTGTTTGCTATTTCAATACTTCAGAAATAGGTGATAGCATTGTTTCAATTTTATGCATGCCTTTTTTACAGACCATGTGTAGATCTATTTTAAGGACAGATACAACAAAACAGTATCGTTTTTGTGAAATTAGGTATAAATTGGAAACTCAGGTGAATAATTTATGGAAATCAAAGATAAGAAGCATTTTTCTGCTTTACTTACCTGGAAATTTCTAAGTCTCAAGGCTCCATTTTTGTTGGGTGTTTTCACGAGGTTAAGGGCCAGCAGACTAGGGCTCAATCCTGACTATTCAGCTTCTTGTTCTGCATACAGTAAAGAACCAGTGAAGTACATTAAGAATGAGTGAAGGACATACAAGCAGGGTGTGGTCTGTATATCTGCAATCAAGATGAAGTTTGTTTTGTCTTGGAGAAATAAAAATGACAGTTTGACTTGTGCCCCATTTGGAAAGTATAGGCTAAGATATAAGGCTTTGTAGACTCATTATCTCAAAAAACAGTTGGATGTTATTCGTACAGATAATTTGAAGATCCACTTGTCCTTCACAGTGTGGAGCCTACACCATGGAGAACCCATCCTTCTGGTCTTAGAATAAGGAATTGTGGTGCTGGGGAGATTTGAAGACCAGTGATTCCAATGATGGAAAGATGCTATACACTCACAGAAATCACCAGAAGCATTTCCGTCAAAGCTATGGTTCCAGTGCATTAGCACACTCACTCTGGAGACTGATGGCTTCTGCTAGAAGTATGGTTCATATATAAGATGAAGATAATAATTCCTACCTCGTAGGGCTTTTTGGAGAACGTGATGAAGTGATAAACGTAAACAGTGTAGCATAGCATTTGTGACTCCTTCCATCACGCTTCCAAACCAAGGCCAAGTTTTATTACTAGGAAGTCAAGTACAACTACCCTAAGAGTCCAAAGTCATGATTCCACATAAACAATGTCTTGATACCCAAGCTGTGTGGACATCTTTTCCTCCAAAACATGCACTGATTGCTTTCACGACCACCTCTTCAATATTAGCTCTTTAAAGGTAATGTCTGCTTACACTGTAGGCACTTTAAACATGTCTGTTCATTGTCCCTGAATAATTGCCAACAACATCCTTCAATGAAATTAATGTATTATTCTGGGACCGAGGCATGACACACACAGATGCTTTTAATGATTAACCCAATTATTCAAACTGCAGCGCTCTTGCCCTTGCTCCAGGGCTCTGAAAAAAGAAATAATTAAGCTTCGTTGGTTGTCTAGATCAGTGTGTTTCAACCTTGGCAGCCCTGACATTATGGGCTGGGTGATGCTTTACTCTACCAGGCTGTCTTTGTCATTGTAGGGCAGTTGTCCTTGGCTTCTTCAATCAGACATCAGGAGCACAAACTTACTCCACCAATTGTAATGATATAGAAAACCCATCTCCAGATACTGCCAGATGTTTCCTAGATATTGCTGGGTGAGCATCATCACACCTCTAGTTGAGAGCCACTGGGAGTGATTATGTCAAATTGTCCCTTCTCTCCACTACGTTATATAATGACGGTCTAGAATATGCTTTGAAATTAAATTATGGAATCTTCTGTCGGAATCAATTTAAAACCAGACCAGTGATTTTCAATTCTGTAAGGTTCAGAGTATTAGATCAAATCTGCCTTTGAGATAGCTCTTGTGTCTCTGGCTTAAACCATATTCTCTCTGAGGCAGCCTCCTTTCTGCCCTCCTGATATAAGTATAGCTGTATTTTGCCTTTCTATAATGCATTGCATATGAGTCTTCTTGTTGTGATTTCTGAGAAATAGTCACAAATCTTGCATTCTTTAAGATATTTTTGTGTCTTATCAGTTTCTAACTTTCGAATGTTCTCTTATCCATCAAGCTTCACAAATTACTCTGTATCATTTTCCGGATGGATGAGTCTATTAGGGTCAGAGGTTTGCGGTTGCTGTGACCATCTTCGTGTACTAGAGCCTTTTTGCACATCAGTAGCAGGTGTTACGCACAGTGCTTGGAACACATCCTAACCGGGCTGCCACGGCCCATTGTCAGAACCTCCTCCAACAGATAATCAGCACATTGTGCAGAACAATCCCAGAGTTCTTAGAAGAGAATAGCCCAGGGCCCAAGAGCTGCTGTTGATGCATGGCACATGATCAAGAATGATATGGCAACCACTTTATGGGTGTGCTTAGGAAAAGCTTGTGCCAACAGTACCCGAGGGCCTCACCCTTGCTCACAGCATTTTGCTGTCATTGAAAACAACGCTGTATGTATTTGAGACGTGTGGACCTGTTCTGGGGTGACAGGCCTGAGGAATTCACACACGCCCACAGTGGTCATTCCACCTGCTGGGACATCTCTTAGTATTTCCATTTCAGGCATACCTTGCTATCCGAGGGAGGAAAAGCAGAGGTGGTGCATGCTCTTCTAGGTGTGTACTGGGCCTATTGGTCAGGGTGAGGATGGAGAGTCACGGGAGAATATGAGGGACAAGAGGCAAGAGGCCTCCCGATTCCACGAAGTAGCCTTGCCTTGCTTCCTTCAAAATGTGTGTGTGCGCGCTCGCATGTGTGCGTGCGTGCGTGCGTGTGTGTGTGTGTGTGTGTGTGTGTGTGTGTGTGTGTACATGCAGATACGTGTATGGTGTATGTGGCAAGCAGCAGACAATTTTGGGTTTTATTCCTCGCATGCCACCCATCATCTTTTGAGACAGGGTCTCTTACTGGATTGGAAGTTGCTAAGTAGTTTGGGGGGGGGGGGGGCTGCCTGGCCAGGGAGTCCCTGTGATCTATCTCTTTCTGCTTCCGTCGATTTCAAGTGTGCACTACTATGCCTGACTTTTTTTTTTTTTTTTTGTACATGGATTCTGGGAATTCAACTCCCATCCTTGTGCTTGCAAGGGAAGGAATTTATTAAGTGAGCAGTTGTCCCAACTCCCCGTCCCCAAACTCATTCAAAACAAATTTGAATAAAGATTTTTCCTCAGTTTATTGTACTTCAATTGTATATGAGGTCAAACTAAAATAAATCATTTTGTGAGCTATTACCACATAATGCACAATGTATGTGTTAATACAAAGTTATAAGAAGGGGGCTGAGAATGTAGTTCAGCTGGTAGAGTGTTTTCTAGCACACACAAAGCCCTGGGTTCAATCACCAGCACTGCACAAATATGAATAGTACAAAAAGTGCCCACAACTTCATAATGGTGGAAAAGTATCTGTTATAGGAAGATTGGTTAAGGGAAGGGTCAACTCTCAGTAAATTTATACCTTTACATGGCCCATGGCTTTGGGTTACATACACAGAAGAAGACTTGTGAAAAAGATTCGGAAATAGTTCACAAGGGTGGGCTCCTATGGTTTTAAGAATTCTTTTAGTGCTAAGTTTATATGAAAGATGGAAGGAAATTTACTTTCAACATAGTGACTTGTGTTGGTACAATGTTTTTATTGACTGTTATTTTAAGCTATGGCTTTTATATTTCTGTTCTCTTTGACTGATATTTAATGAGTACACTTTAAAGAACATTTTTGCTATTTTATAGTCAGAGTGCTAGGCTCTAACAACTGAAAATTTGTAAAACTGTACAATACAGCCATCCCAACACACTTCCATCAGCTATACACCAATAAATAACAGTGATTTCAAGGGTGATTAATCATAATCATTATAAAGCACTTTGGCCAAGCCAACATCTGTTTCCATGGATACAGCGGCTGGCCATCACAGTTTTGTAATTTATATACTTTACTTATTGTTCTCAGATGACTATGAAGGCCATTGTACACAGTATGACCTTTTAGCTTTAGGCCCCAATGGGCTCTCAAGAGAGTTACACATAGCCTATAGTTCTTTTGAAAAGGTTTTTTCTTTTGTTGTTGTTGTTGTTAAAAATTGGTGAGATCTGAGAAAATGAAGTAAGACTTCAGAGGTCTTCTCTCCAATGCTTTCTTAAAGGGGCAAAGGGAAGAAGATAATCAAGCTCGTGATCCTGTCAGCGAATTGGAGACTTGAGGCTGGCTATAGGAAGTCCTAGTCTTCCCCTGCTCAGTAGGGTGACTATAGTTCAAAACCACCTTTTACATCCTGATGAATCAGATAGAGGGAATTTAATGACTCCAAACAGGAAGTAATGACCAGAAGAGGGATACAGTAGTCACTGGTTTGCCAGTGTGCATTCTTGTGTGTGTATGTATATGTGTGTTGAGTTAACTCTTTCATTTTGAAAAGATGTAAACAAACGTCTCCCCACCCCATATAAAGAACCAATGACAAACCAAAGCACAATTCTATTCACATTCTATCTGTTGGAGCAATGATTTAATTGAGCTTACTTTTAGAGACTGGAGAGGAGTTACTTACAGGATCTTGGGTAACTCAGAAGCAACCACACCTGTAGCAAGAGTCTTAAAAGTTCTTATTAATAAAATCAAACCCAGGCCAGATATTGGGGTGAAATGCTGGATAGTCAGAGAGACAGAACAAGCCACAGCCACCTCACCTTGCCAGTTCCTCAGCTGGTCTTGTTTCCTCAGATTGGAAGCCTCTGTGTCCTCATATCCCAATGGCTCTCAGCTGAACTGCTGCTAGAAGCCTGAAAGCTTAACCAGGCCAAATGCTTCTCCAGGCCAAATGCTTACCCAGGCCAAAAGCCTCGAGTTTCTTCACGCCTTATATACCTTTCTGCTCTCTACCACCACTCCCTGGGATTAAAGGACTCTCAAGGCAGTAGAGTTACTGAGGGTCAGAGGTTTACATGGTTCACTCTCTGTCTTGATCTACCTGAGTGGAAACCTGGCTCACACCTAGCTCTTCTGAATCTTCGGTCAGAGCTCATCTTTTTTCTTTGATTACTTTTAAACGAATGTTATTATTTGGGGCCTTGACTGACTGATTGATTGATTGAGTGTGTGTGTGTGTGTGTATGTGTGTGTGTGTGTGTGTATTGAACTACATCATGTACCAGAGCAAGTCATTACAGGAGAGTTCAGGCCTACTCAGCTGAGAAAGACATTACTGGAGGAGCTCACCTTCAACAAAGTCACATAGGCAGCTGAAGAACTGTGAATTCACACTGAGTGTTGAATCAGTGAGATCTACTGCACTCCAAACGGCTTCCATTGGGCGTTAAGTCTAGTTTTAGAGGGAACGACAGATTTGCTTAGATCAAGGTCAACCGAGCTGAGAGCTGAAGAACTTCTAATGGTGTGAAAGCTAGAGACCAACCTGTGAAATGCTCGTCCCATGGCAAGAGGAAGCAATAATGAATACCAGCACCATTGGAACACATAGTGGGAATGTAGACAGTGAAGAAGATAATGTCATAAAGCTGGTTACTGAGGACCCATGTAGCCCACAGTGAAAAGTTCTAGTTAAGCTGTCTGTAGTCTTTATAGTTAGGACTCTGCTACAGGAGCCCAGCTCATCTGGGCTGTAGAAGAATCAGAACAGGGAAGAACTAGTAGTTGGGATCTTTCTTGCTTGTAAAATGGACTCATGCTTGGTCCTTCAGCCCTTTAAGCCTTCCTTAACTTACTTGATGTATTCTTCTGGATAGATTAGATGGTAGAATCCCTTATGTTTTGATCGGTGTTGGCTATTCTGTTTTTAAACTATTTATTCAACCACCAGCGTTCTTATCTCTTCCCTACAAAATAAGGAGACCATACAGTGATATACTGTCATGGGGCTGAAGGACTAGGCCTGGTGTAGATGGTTCTCTTTTCACATACAGGATTCAAACACGCTGGAATTTGTGCATCTGCATTAATTTTCTATGCTGTGTGCAAAATTAAGATGTATTTAGTAACTGCAAAAACACATGTTTGTTATTGCACAGATTCTTGGGGTCAAAAGTCTCTCCAAGATTCAGTTGGGACCCCTGTGAGGTTTCCATGAAGGTGTTGGCCAGAGCTGTGTTCTCATGTGGAGACTCAAATATGACAAGGGTCATTTCATAGCTCACTCAGGTGCTGGACTACATTGCCTTTTTTAGGAAGCAATACTTAGGAAACCAGCAAGGAAGGAAAACACTGGTCAGCAAGAGCCTTTTATCATGTGACATTGCATCATTCATGCTACATTTTTATGCTTCCACTCAAAGGGTGTGTTACATTACCTGGTAACGAATGTCAGGAGACAGGGATTATA
Source organism: Peromyscus aztecus (assembly GCA_902168405.1). Taxonomy (NCBI): domain Eukaryota; kingdom Metazoa; phylum Chordata; class Mammalia; order Rodentia; family Cricetidae; genus Peromyscus; species Peromyscus aztecus. Next base: position 23,133 of record CABHPQ010176045.1, read on the forward strand.
GAGCCACGCAGGATGTCACACTTCTATAGCCTAGCTTCACCCACAACCTGGGGGATTTCATGTTCTTCCTGATTTGTGCCAGAGACACCACGGAACATACTTTGGCTGTCACTTGAGTACAGCGTGAAAGGTCAACAGCATGTGAAAATCCTCACTGTAGGGTGTCCCCAGCTCTGCATCTTCTGCCCTTCCTTCAGCTTAGGTTGCCCTTGCAGCTCTGACTTCTGTGAGCAGCCTGCATTTACAGTCTGGTTGAATACTGAGTCTCTTCACAGATAAAGCTACAACTTGCTTGGTTCTCTCTCCTACGGCAGGTGCCTTGGATCCCTTTGCTTTCTCCTAAGCATCAGCTGTGCAGCATCTCCCTGCTTTGTCGTGGAATGGCCACCTGCCTTGGCATGGCTAATCTGACAAATTCTCTACCCTCTCCATCAGCAGGAGCAACCGGTCTACTTCAGTGTCTCATATGCAAACAGACTCATATGCAGAGATATAATTTGCTTTTCAGAGGTCATATATATGACGTCTACATCACACACACATAAATACACACACAGACACACATACAGATAGTCATACACACATACAGCCACACAGACACACATGCAGGCAGTCATACATACATATAGACACACACAAATTATGATTTAAGTCCAGATTTCCCTCTTCACATAGCACAACACTCCTATGACCCTTTCCAATTTTGTTACCCATCTCAATATTTTGTTCCCATTGATTGCCAAGTAGTATATCATTTTATGAACATAATAGTATTAGCTTTTTATTAAACAATGGGAAGTTTACAGGTTTTTTTTTTTTAACAATTATCAATCATGGTGCATGCAAATTTGCATGGAGCTTTTTGTGTCAAAGTATATTTATTTCTTTCTGATAAATAGTAGGAGAAATAATTGTTACCAGTTACCTTTAGTGAGTAAAGTGATGTACTATCCTAGGTACTAGAAATACTGAAGATATGATGAGGAAATTGCATCATTTTGAGAGGTGCAGTGAGAGATGGTAAGAATGTTTTCCTGAATGTCAGTTTATGATTCTTGGGAAAGGTAATCTTCAGTGTTCTTTTTTTTTTTTCCCTGTGTGAACTCACCTTTCTTTCCGTCTAGCAGAAATGGCTCAAGGAATAGAATTAATTGCTCATGGTCTAATCTTTGATTACACAGAGCAAATCCAAGGCCACATTTCTTTATTAGGATGCTCTCCAAGGACTTGTAGCATTATTGCTGCTCTGCCTCTGGTGCTGAACCCTCTGGTATGACTCTCACAAACCTATACCCTTTCAGCGAAGGTGGCTCTGAAAAACTTCCGTTAGTTGTGGCTGGATTCTTTTTTTTTCTGGTATGGACTGGAATTGGTCTACTAGACTCACTGATGTAATACAATTCGACTCCTTTCCAGGGGGCTGTTGCTTCAGCAGTGTTGGGATGGTCTTTGACTTTGCCATCATATTCAAATACCTTGAAATAGGAGTTTCCTGCTCATGTCTCTGTATATACAGTCCCATCCCTTGTGACTTTTGTTTTTGTCCCTACTTATACACTACTTCTTCCTTGGGAGGAGGACATTGTGGCATTTGAGTCGTGCTCTTAATATGTTTCGTAATTAATTGGCCATAATTTGCCTAAGTTATAATGTCCTTCCCTGTTGTTTTCATGGAAGAGCCACTGTTTTTATCTTCTTATGCTATTTCTGTGGTGGGATCTGTGTCTTTCTTTGTGTGTGTGTTTCTCAGGGACCCAGCCTGGATCCTGGAGGAACGCATGAACATACAGACTACCACCGTCTGTGAGTGATGGGGGAATGGAACATTCCAGTTTCTAGTTCATTCTCTTTCCCAATAAGAGTCTGTAAACCAGATGGGCAAATGGGGAAACCGACAGCAAAAAGGGAGTGAAAAGAGCAAGCTGGAAGCCGGAAAGGGCAGTGGTTGAGTCTGAGGCTCAGCTTTGCTATCTCTTTCCCTCCCATGTGATGGTGATGTGCTAATTGAAATGAAAGGAACAACCCGAGACAGGTGATGCTTATAAGAGTGGTGTGTGT
>CABHPQ010176046.1:0-52955 GCA_902168405.1 Peromyscus aztecus
TGGGTACTGGGAATTGAACTCAGGACCTCTGGAAGAGCAGTCAGTGCTCTTAACCTCTGAGCCATCTCTCCAGCCCCTCCTTCTCTTGTTTCTGTGAAAAAATGCTATGAAAAACTCACCTTAAGGAAGAAAAGATTTATTTTAACTCAGTGCAACATGGGGAATTTGAGGTAACAGGAGTGTGATGATGCTGATAACATTGCATCCACAATCAGAAAATAGGGAAGAATGAATGCAATACCATGTTAAGTTCCTTTCTCCAATTATAAGGTCCAAGATCCCAGCTAGGGTCTTGGTGGATGGTCCTTTCAACCTCAATAAACATAATCAAAATAATGGACCAAAGATATGCCCAAAGTCTCATCTCCCAGGTGATTAAAAAATCCTCTTAACTTTATAATTAACACAACCATCAACCGAGAAAAAAACTCAGCTAATTTAAAACTAAGAAGGAGAAAATGAAGACATAGATAGTTAATGTAGCTGCTGGCAACTGGGTGTTGGGGCTCTCTTCTCTTTTATTATTGACACTATTTCTTCACACTTTCCCCTCAGACATACTGGACTTTTGAAAGAACTGTTGAAGTAACCTAACTATTCCAAAGTATAATTTTAGCATATTCATGATTTCAATTCTTTTTCTTTGCTACTATCATAGTTTTATATTAAAGTACTACGAATACTTTTAGAGGAATAAAGGAACCCATATATTTCTTTTGAATCTATTGGAGAATGAATTGAATTTACATAGGACTCAAGAATGCTTGAGGTTTCAAAGAAGAGAAGGATGCAGAAACAGGAAGGAGGCCCAAATATCAATAATGATATGGAAAGAACAGGCAGTGTGTTGTAGTCTGTGTGGAAATGATGTTTGTAAAACTGAAAAGGCAAGGGATTTTGACAAAGAACCAAGACTGTGAAACATATATGTTTTTTATTTTTCTCTTGGTAAGAAATAATTAGGCCTGTTAGAAAATGCTAACTTCTATTTTTAACAGTTTTAGAGAGGTAGAATGATAAATAAAAACAATCTATATTGAATCCAATGAGTGTATATATACTCAATCACCCACTCTGCCATTCCACAGTCAGAATCATAGATGCCGTCAACGCCTTTCAAGGTTGCCTTGCCTTTTGAAAAATTAATTGATTAACAAACTAAATAATTAACCATTCTATTTAATTAATTAATTTATTAATTTATTTTTGGTGACAAGAATACATTATCTCTCAACTAATTTTGAAATTTTCAATCTTGTTTGCTGTAGGCACTTTACTATACAATAGATTTCTAGAAGTTAATTCTAGCAGAACTGAAAATTTATTGTCTGTACATCAGCTCCCTGTTTACTATAATTACTGAAAACTACTACTGTGTTATGTTATGAGCTTTACTCTTTAATATATATTTATATAGATAGAACCAAATATGTGCTGTCAATTGTGTTCAGTGAGTTGACTGAACTCTGCTGCTTGCTTTCTTATTTTATTCTACATCTCAATATCTTTCATAGAAATAGATTAAACATTTGTGTTTCTGTGTAGTGATATAATATATGATAAGGGAAAATGATAATTTCAGTTTCATATTAGAATCCCATATCTTATGAGAGAGAAGAGACCCACTTATCTGTTTTTTCTTTTTAGTTTTTAAATATGAATTTTAGAATGCAGTATCACACTGTTTTGAGTATGTCACACTGTACACAAACACATATGATTTAATCTACTTCAACATGCTGAAATATAGAAATTATATAAATTGGAAAGATATGACATCATAATAAGTCAAATTTACTCAACATCATGAATAGCAGTTTTTTTTCTTGCTTTTTCTTAGCCTCAACTTTTGTGTTCACTGACCTCTAATGTCACAAGAAGAACATTTTCTCTGCTATAATTCTTCTCTTTCATAATTTGTTGCCTTTCAGTCGAACATATTTCATCTTACTGAATCTACCGTATTTGTAAGAATTTAAGGTTAAAAACTACATGTTTTCCTATTGGACTTCATTGTGTAGGACATATCATCTTCTTTGCTCATTGACTGGTTCTCAGCTCCAATTATATTCAGCAGTCAACTCAAGTGTTCCTGTCTCCTGTGCCCTTTTGTATTTTTTGTTTTTGAAGTGTTTTTCATATCTGCCATGTTGATGTCCACTTCATTGTTTCTCAAAATTAACATTAATTCAATAAACACTTATCAAATGACTTTAAACACATGCCATAGACAAAAGTCTAACAAACCAACCAAAAAAAAAAAAAAGAAAGAAAGAAAGAAAGAAAGAAAAGAAAAGAAAAAAGGAAAAAAAAAGATTCTAGTAGTGCTTGAAACCTACCATGACTGAGTCATCCTGTTGAGGGTTGAGTAATTCAGATAGGTTTTGGCCAGAGCTACAGTTGCTCAAAGATTACCTGGGGTGAAACTTAGAGCATTGTCATGTGGCTGCTGTCAGACTTTCACTGTATCTACTGGGAAAGTTCTATTCTCTTCATAGCATCCTCACATGACAGGCATATGACTGCAATATTTGTGGGGCTCTAGGAGCCTCACCGGCATCAAAGGCAACAGTCACAGATATAGGGCAGATCCTAATTGATCTTAATAATAAATACTCAGAGTCAGATATCAGGATGAAAACTGAAAGATCAGAGAAGCAGAGTAGCCAGGCACTAGAAAGACTTCTTACCTTTACCGAATCCTCTGTCTGAAAGGGCAGAGCTCCTGTCTCCATCCTGCCTTGTCACTTCCTCTCTCTGCCCAGCTATATTACTTCCTATTTCCTCCACCCAACTGCCTGGCCTCTAGTGGCTAGCTCTACACTCTGATCTCCAAGCAAGCTTTATTTGTGAGAGCACAAACAAAATATCACCACACACAGAAGGTGCATAAGCTCACACTTAGTTGGTTAAAACAAATCACAGATCCAGCTACGATTTCAGTATGAGACAAGAACACACCTCACAGGAAGAACAATGGAAGTGAACTTCTGGGCTTTTTTTTATTCCTAGCATTAACTTCCATATCAAAATTATTTACTTTCTCCCAGAGGTAAAAAACATTCATTCTTCCTGAAATCTCTGTCCATATCTTGTCACACAGAGGCTTAAAGTCCAGAAATTAATTATTTGTGACAAAGACATAAAAAAAATGCATATGCACTTGGCCTATTCTGCATTTTCTAACACTGAGTTGGTAAATCTCTTGGAAACTTCTGGTCAGAAGAGCAATGGATTGATCAGTTTTTACAGTAGTTAGTCTTGGCACCCAGTTCCTGATATGAACATTTCTAAAACCTTTGGACTCATTAACTAACAACACATTCTTCTGTTTGCTAAGAAGATGGCTGAAAGCTGGAGTCTCTTGACAGTTTCAGGATTGGAGCTAGTCACTAGGTAGTTGAAGACATAATTGGAGATTAAACTTTTGAATCCAAACAAACCTCCAGATATATATTGGAGATTCAGTTGATTATCATTAGCCAATGATTTAATCATATCCATGTAATGGAACCATTAAATGACAGTATTTGGGTAGTAGCAGAGTAATGCTTTATGAAAGAATGGCACACCCCAGCCTCAAAGGAGCAATATGCCTTTGCTAAAGGAACTTTTAGGACCCCCTATATACCCCTTGAGCCTCTGTTTTCCTTTTCATGACAACTCAAAAGTCATATACACGAAGTCAGGCTCTGTAATCATTCAAAGGAGGCAGATGAACACCTGGGTAACAAGAGACTTTGAATTCCAAAGACTACTCTCTTCAGAAAGAAGCCACAAAAGGCTTTGAAACTGGCATGGATAATTGGAGTCTGGGAACAAGAGAGAGTTGCCTATCCTATCACTGTAAGTCAACAAGAAGGCAATGTCACTATTACTAATAAATTACAGTTCTGGTTGGTAGTTAGGTATTCAGACACTGTATTCTTTGTCTATAGAGTTGTCTGGTCCTAGAGGAGAAAGCATGTCCTTTCCTGTGAATGAGGAGAGTCTAAAACATGCCCATGTGAGTCTGTTTGATGAGTGGTGGAGGGGAATAGAGAGACTGAGTTCTAGTGCTATCACTTCAGACAAAGAAAGAATGAACAACATTTGTCCACATGCCTCTCTTCATGGTTTCTTTGTCCTTTGGGAATACCTTAAACGTCACCTTCAAGTGTGATCTTCACTGTGATGCTGTTTAGAACAGGCCTGAATCTTACTCACTCTCTAAGTACATATGTGCAAACATTTATATTTGCTTGTGTTACAAAATATTAATATTAAAACTGTACAATAACTTTGTATATCAACATCTATAACTAAATGTGTATATTATTATAGTCCAGTACTGTTGTTCTGACAAACTACTTCACAGTGGTTTATTGACAAACTATAAATATATTTTTAATGTTTCTAGATTCTTTAATTCTAAGATTAGGACATGGGAAGATTTATTGTCTGCTATGGACCTAGGGTTTTCCAAGATGGCATTATGGATGCTGCATTCCCCATAAGGGACAAAACTCATTGCAGAGTGAAAGGGCAAGAAAATTTGATTATCTATCTGTCTACCTATCATCTATCTATCTGTCTGTCTGCCTATCATCTATCTATCTACCTATCTATCTATCTATCTTCTCATATCTATTATATCTATCAATAATATCGCTATGTACCTACTCTCTCCCTCTCTGTCTTCATATATATTGGATTGCCCTAGATATGACTTGAATACGTTCCCAAAAGTATAATGTTCTGGGAGCTTACTCCTTATTATGGTACTACAGAGAGGTGATAGATTTCGAAAAGCTTAGTGCACCCCTGGGATGTATTAATGAGAGCTTCATAGAAGGAGTTGGCCTTATGAGAGTAAGTTTTTACAAAAGAACATATGTTCTGCATGAGCCCATATAACATGCATCTACAAATGTTGAAATTTCAGTTCTGCAATTGTGAATAAAATAAAATGTTTTTTTTTTATAAAATAACCAGTGTCAAGTACTTTGTTTTGTTATTAGAAAGACACAGAGATATTTATCAATGTGTTTAAATGTTTATGTGCATGTCTCTGTATTTGTGTTTATAAGGACAACTATGGCATATGTTCATATATAACAGACTTCACACATCCCATTTTAGAAATCATTAACTATTTGAGGACAGAATCCCGCACTCTCAGATGTTGATAAGTGGAGACTCTCATTTACAGGAGAATTACCTGGCTTTGTGCTGTGTTCTGTACTGAATAATGAATCTACAAGAGCTTAATTATTTCTGAGGCAGAGAATAAATTGCTCTGATTTTGTGAGGCTTGGCCAAATTTGTCCTTTAGTGACTCTGAAAACAAAACTTAATTTATATAATGTGAGGGCTCACTGTGGTATTACCTAGCAATTATGGCCCGAGAAAAGGTAATAGTAGGAGACAGCTGTGGAAGATTCAGGCTTGCATCTATTCAGCTAATTTTTCCTAGATGGGAGTGTGCCTGAGTAGATGTAAAGTGATCACGAGATGATTTTAGTCTGCTCCAGGTTTGGTTATTTCTTTCCCACAGATGTCAGAACCTCTATTGGATCACACAGTGAAGGAGCTCTTTTGAATAGGTAGGCTGATGTGGCTCTGGTGATCCCGAGGATTCTACTTTTTGGGGCTCATTAAAGTGAAAAAATCATGGGGGTGTTCAAAAAATAAACTTGAGAGAGAATAATGTACTATCCAGAGATATAGAATCTTGGAAATAAGTCTAACAGCCCTGGAACATTTGAAAAGAAAATTTGGGAAATAGATTTGTGAGAATGTCTTCTGAGAGAGTAGAGGAAGTAAACAGGTCCAGGTCCAGCAAGAGGATCTGGAGACGTACAGTAGAAGACTCTCCACGTATGTGCTGCTTTCTACTGCTTCTGGTTACATGTGACTGGGATCTCACTTTTGTTCACTTATGTGACATTTCCCATGGCATATTTGGTGCATACCTCTTGTGACCCAAGCCTGCAAATCCCTGTCATCATGGATCCTAGTGCTCTGCTTTAATTATCACATTCACTAATTAGTTTCCATGTCTTCCTTTTAAATCACAGAATTTTATTTAAATAAATAATGAATTATATGATTACAGCTTGGAAATTCCTCCAAGGACTTCAAATGTCCATTACATGCTACATATATAGATTCTTCAAAACATTATTACATGACATTAATACAGTTTCAAATACAATGCTCAGTGGTGTGTTGGATAACCAAATAAACTATGCTTGCTTACAAAAACTAATTTGCCTGTGTGTTGTAAATATTTCCTTCAGAAAATTCAAGGTGCTAATGTTACATTGCTGATAGAACAGTCTGAAAGTAATGCACAAAATAATTTTCTCCAAGTTAGAATGTTGTAACTTTACACAGGACATATCGTTGAAACTTCACTGTGAAGCTGGTGAGGGAGTAAAATCACTTGCTGCCAGGACTGAAAGACCTGAGATCAATCCCTGAGTTCCACATGTAGTAAGGAAAGAATCATCTCCTACAAGTTGTCTTCTGATCTCCACCCATGCACTTTGTTACACACACACACACACACACACACACACACACACACACACACAAATGAGTAAAATTGAAAATACTTCCAGGTGCACCTATACTTACTCCTGTTTAAATGTTTTGATAATTTCATATTTCATTTTCACAGAACAATTTCGGTTAAATCTGTATATTGAAATTCTATCACCCATATAATAGAGAATAAGGAAAATTAGCAACTCCAGTACTGAATATATAAAATTCAATTTGTACCTGGTCAGAATATGAACTTGTTTAATTGACTTGGGGATCTTTTAATTAAAAGAGATGTGTTGCTGTGTCCTGTGTTAGAGATAGTGAATGAAGGAGAAGAGTGAGAGACTAAGTAGTTCTTCTAGGTAAAATAGATGGACGAGACAGGATCACTTGGAAGCACAGCATCATATGATAGAATCTTAGAAGGGAAGACATACTGTTGGTACAGTGGGTGAAGCAAGAGTGGTAATTGTGTGTTTGTTGATAGTGTTCCACCGCACTACATCTCCCTGTTGTCAGGCCTGTCTGACAGTTATACAGAAGGGTGTTTGTGTTTGGGGGAGGTATATGCTGCATTATTTATGGATAGGAGTACATCATTTCAGACAAAAATCCTCCCTCTATGTTCATGTGTATATCTCTATGCAGACTAAAAAGCGAGGCATCATCCTAGACTCTTTATCTACCTGTAGTCTCTTTTACCTTCTATTCTCCAACCATCAGGATCTAAGTTAAGGTGATATGAGGACTTAATATGATTCTTATATACTTACTTTTAAGCACAAAACTATTATGACATCATCCAAAACAAAAGGACTTAATGTGGCCAGAGAAAAATATTCTAGTTTAAAAATATCACTTAAAACATTTAAGTTTGTGTGTTACGATTTATTTTTGTTGATTTTGAATTCCAAATCAACACAGAAAGAGTTGGGCAATACCCAGGAGACCTGGGTTTCCTTTGGTCTGTTGTTTCTCTGCTTTCATGGATTCATAGGCTATAAGTTGTGCAATGATGTGCTTTAGTTACATTAGCTGTTGGTCAACTCCCTCAGAATCCAATTGGAACCATTTATCAACATCACTAGAGACAGTTCTACTCATGGAAATATATTTATTTAATATGAGTTATTTAGATGGACCATCTCTATACTTACGATTCTCCTGTTATTTCCCTTCATAATTTCTCAGAACACACTTCTGTGTTCTGATCACCCATGAGCCCTCTACCCTTCTACCAATTGTTGTACTTCATGAAGCTCATTCCTAAATTCTCGCCTCTCTCCTTATTTATATTTCCAAGGAAATCTAGACATAGGTCACTATTATTCCCTTTCCATGGTCTACGTACTCATGCTTAGAAACATTTTTGTTTGCTACATCTGGAAGAAGGAGGAATGTGTTTATTACCCAAGGAGTAGACTCCAAGGAGGCTTCCATGTATCCTGAGATGCACAGATGCCCCACTCTGGATAATTACTTCACCAGTTCCTGAATTGCTGATGGGATTCAGGGACACTAGCATACCAGAGCATCCCTCACACTCCTTGTCACAGTTCCTAAGGCCAGTTTCATTTATTTATAACATATATCACTATTCAAAACTACACTATGCTAGTTTGAGTAAATACATTTTGTGAATCAGTGACCTATCTGTCCCCTATATAGCCTCTCTGTGCCTATTCTCTTACCACACATATATTACATGTGCAAAGATGTGTATTATATATGTGTCCATGCCTATAAATGATTTAAAAGGTGGACATTCTTATTCCCTCCATTAGTTCATTTGTAAATTTAAGGAATTAGCAAGTATTTGTTGATAATCTGTATTTATCTGTCGTAGACCTGAAATACAGCACAAACAAATGCTTCTCTAGCCTCTTGAAATGCACTTTAAAGTTAATAAATTATATAATATCATCATTGTGCTTTCAATTTAAAAAAGTAGGAGAAGGTATATAGAGAAACGTTCTCAGGGATGCATCTGTGGAGAAAGCCACATATGCACAAATTGGATGAACACCACAGGCAGAAGAAACAGCAATCTAAATGATATGAGACAGCAATACCTTCACCAATGAGATGGGCAAGGTGTCTGAAGTGAGCAGTACTGAAAGTGTCAGAGTGTAGTTAGGAAGTGTCTGCAGTGCTGTGCCTGCTGCAGTGAGACTTCAGAACACTATGAGAGGCTTGGGCAGGAAACTCACCTGATCTAGGCTTTAAATGCAACTCTCTGGCTTATGCGTAGAAAATTATTTGAAGAGTAAGAAAATTGAAAGGAAGATATTTACTGTCAAACCATCACTATTTCTCCCAGCAAAGTCTGTGCAATGAAGGGAGTGATGTCTGTCCCTATGTGAGATGTGTGGGTGTGTTTGTGTTCTTTTTTTTTTTTAATATCTAGAGTGGTAAGATCCACTAGATAATTAAGAAAGGATAAAAAGAATACAGTCAGAGAAACTTCTTTCTTTCAGGTTCTAAATACTTCCAACCCCACAGATATGTCTTTATTCCGTTTCCATCATTCTAGTCTATGCACCTGAAGGATCCCAGGACACAACATACATGGGTGAATAGGAGGAATATTGGTCCAAAGATCATGTGTTTGTTTACTCTGGAAATGCAATAATCTAACAAGGTTGCAGAACCTACACATCTAAGGCAAATTCTATAGAGACCCCACAAGATAGGGAGCTGCATCTATGGACTGCATGCTAATGTATCTCAGGCAAACCAGAGATCTGATGCTAAAAAAGGATCAATTTCATCCACAGATCATAGGACATTCATCATTTCTTATTGTCAGAGTTGAGGTCAGAGACTCAGAATGAGTAAGAAGTCACAAAAATGAAATTGTTGGCACTTAGAAGGCAGAGATGACTCAGTTTTATATATCAGTCCCAGAGTGATATGGACAGATGTATTTTCTAAAGCTGTGAGGAAGTTAATGAAGAAAAGAGATTCCACCCTCCATGCCAGGGGAAGAGTCATGGTATTATTCTTATTTAACGTAACCTCAACAATGTGGAGACTGAGGTGTCAAACTCATTTCTACATGAAGAGTGACATAACTTTAGAAACATTATTAAGGATTTTAATTAATTGGTGCTTGCAAATTTTTTATTTTCTTGGAATAAAATCACATTGAAATCTTTTTTTTTTTTACAAATTAAAAATGAATTTCCTAAAATTTTCAGCTTACCAGATTTAAAATTCATGAACCTTAAACGTTTCTTTGAGAAGTATCAGGCTTACTAGTCTCATTTCTCATTACCAAAAAAGAAATATGCTCAGGTAAAGATGATAAAAGCTTCATGATGTATATAGATGGTTCTCCTTACTGGGAAAGAGACCAAAAGCAAGCAAGCCCCGAGGGTCTTCATTTCATTGCTTACCACTGAAATTTGTGGAGAATTCCTTTCTGTTGGATCAGGATCATCAAGTGAGGTCAGAGATAGTAAACTGCCTTTCCTCAGCCCTACATTGTTCTTCCTTGGGAACAGGGAGATCTTGGTTGGAGATTCTCTGCTTTCTCTCTTCAGCAGACTGTGTTCACCCTCCTATGTGTGCTGTAAGTCAAGTTACACTGTGTTGGCTATTGCCTTTGGTTCTTACTTCCTGGGTTTTCCTTTGCCTCTTCCTAACATCTTTTTTTTTTTTTTTTTTTTGATGTTTGGGTGGAAGTCCCTAAAACGTAGTAGGCTTCAATTCTAATGCATATCTCACTGGCCTAGCATGCCAATCTTTACCATTTCCCAGCTGCAGCTGCTTATCAGAGAAGCTCTGCAATGATGTAGCCTTTGCTCCTGGGGTCTTTGTAGGTGGTAAAACAGAAGCCTGTACCCACAATATTGTCATCATGGGTGAAAATGACTTTTAGAGGAACACTTTTATGCTACAAGCTTACCTTTGGTCTCACTCTTTTGGTATTTTAAACAAAGATTTACTTATTGTTTTATGTGTATGCCTGTTTTGCCTGCATGTCTGTGTATGTACCACATGAGTACATTCACTTCAGAGTCCATAAGAGGATATTGGATCCCCTAGAACTGGAGTCACAAACAGTTGTTAGATTTCATGTGGGTGCTGAGAATCATATCTGGGTCATTGGGATGAGCAGCCTGTGCTCTTCACCCACAGAGGCATCTCTACAGTTGCCTATTTTTGTAATTTTGTATGTAGTTGTAAAGGTTGTGCACAGTGCATGTAATGGGCTAGAAGTCTGCCAGGGCTTGAAACATTTGTTACCTTCATGCCCTTCCTCCTTCAACACATTTATCCTTATAGTCTTGCCATCTATGACTTTGGGGAGGTGCTTCCTGGACTCTTCATAATAGCAGTCTGGTCTCACTACTATTGATGAAATCATATCTCTTTCCTACATTAAATTAATTTACTGTTTGGCAGCCTTTTTTTTTTCATTGATCTCCTTGTCCCTTACCTCTACCCATTGTGGGATCCCTAATTGCATTTCACCATTTCACCCTGATCACTATTGCCCATGTTCATTTTGCTCTGCCTGGTGTTGTAGTGCTGACAACATGGAGCACCCTGCTTTCTAGTCTCCTTTGCGCTCAAGTTGAAGTGACCGTGAAAGTCATCTCCTCTTAGCCTGAGTGGACAGAGTGGAGTTCTGTCATTCTGATTCCAGTTCTGCTACCTAACTCTGTGTGCCTCATTAAATTATGAGATACCTGCTGTTGACTAAAAGACTTATACAGACATTGGCCACAGATTAGCACTTTTTATTATATATTATTGTTATTTCTTAGGAAAAATACTAGTGAAAGGTAAGAGAACACTTTTTCTTCAATATACAATAGAAAACTACTTGCACAAAGGATGTTGATACCACAGGTATTTTCATGGACATATGCAACCAGATTTCAGGAACTGCAGGAAAGTGGTGGCTGCTACATTATTATCATGGTGCAGCATACCAGTTAATTATTTTCAGTGATGGTTTATGAGAGTATCCTAGTGTTTCATTAAGCTGGCAAATTACTCTATATACAGTGCTTGTGCATATAATTTTCAATAAATTTTAACTTTTAAAGGCAGATTTGTGTAACTTTTGTGCTTATAAATGATTAATTAGATAAATACATATATTTTGTTAATTTGTAACATTCCTAGTTTTACTTATATTTTTAGTTTATAAAAATTCTTTTAGATTTATTCATTTTATTTTATATGTATTTGTGTGCATGTATCTATGTGTATTATGCACATGCCAGATGCTTGTGGAGGTCAGAGAATGTGTAAAAGCCTCTGAAACTGGAGTTAGGAATTGTTGTGAGCCACCATACAGGTGCTGGAAGCTGAATCTGGGCTTTTGACAAGAGCAACAGTCCTGTTAATGACTGAGTAATCTCTTTAGGCTCTTTCTTACACTTCTTTTTTTTGAGACAGGGTTTCTCTCTGTAGCCCTGATTATCTTGGAACTTGCTCTGTAGATCAGGCTGGCCTCTAACTCATAGAGATCTGCCTGCCTCTGCCTCCCAAGGCTGGAGTTAAAGGCATGTGCCACTATCACCCAGATTTCTTGTTTATACTTTTAAAGATCATTTCTTGACTCTAAAATTAGCCTTAGAATCTTTCAAATTGTTGCAAAAACTCAAAAAAATTAATCTACATTCAAACAGACTGTTGCCATTTATAGGATGAAAAAAATACAATGGCTAAGGGATAGACTCAGGTGCTTAGGTTAGCTCATCTCTGGTGATTTTCTCATTAAAATAAATTCAGCATTCTTTATATAAGGTGTTACAAACTAAAATAATGCCAGGATTGTTCTTCTTGTAAGTTTGAAACAAGCTAAAGTTATCTGGGAAGAGGAAACTCAATTGAGAAAATGTCTCCATTCAGATTATCTTGACAAGTCTGTATGACATTTTGTGATTAATTATTGATATGTGCATGTCCAATTCACTGTGGATGGTGTCACCCCTGGGCAGGTGATACTAGATGATATTAGAAAGCAGGATGAGCATGCCGTAGGGAGCAAGTCGATAAGAAGCATTCTTCTATGCTCTCTCCTTCAGTTCCTGCTTCCATGTTTCTGCCTCAAGTTCCTCCCCTGACTTCCATCAGTGATGGAATATGGCCTGAGAGTGGTAACCTGAAATAAACTCTTTCCTGTCGAGCTACTTTTGATTATGGTGCTTTATACAGCAATAGACTAGGTTAAATAACAAAAAAGTAAGAATGAAGTAAAAAAATTAGTAGATGCTATGATCAAGGAAAAACATCTTGCACTTAATCCCTGGTTCACTCAACCTTGATTCAACAAAAGGATATCAGCATTAAGGACACTGGTATCTCAGGACTAAAGTGACTCATACCATAAGGAACATAATTTATCCAATTCTGAATAAATTCGCAAAATATAACTTATAATCTTTGTTTTATGTATATGATTAATCTTTTCTCTCTTCTCTTGAAAAGGACTGAATTGGTCAAAATGTCTTCTCCACTTCTAAATTATGTGGCAAAACATATATGAATATGTAAAATTTGTATAAGTCAATGATAATAAGAATATAATTGTCATCAAATAAAATTTATTTTTTTTATAATTTATATATTCATATATCTTTTAAAACAATAGTACAGAATGAGTCATCAAAAATGTTAACAAAAAGCCACATACAATGGCCAAACTGGGAAAGCTGAGGCACAAGAATTGTGGTTCTTGAGGACAGCATGGTCTATACAATGAGATCATGTCTCTAAAACAACAGTGGAGTGCCAGAAATCATCTTTTTAATTCTTTGTTCATGTCTGTAGTTTCCATATTTCATAAACCCAGTATAGACTGCTGATGCTACACAGGATTTTAGCATTGCCCTTCATTTCCTTCAGGGATACAGTGTTTTCTTTTCTCAGCACCAATGTCGCAGTAAAATCCTCAGTGACGATCAAATCTGCAACGGGCTGTGCCAAACAAACCTTAAGGGACAATAGAGACGAAACAAGGTGCTCAAATATTGCTGCACAAGCTGGCAGGGGAGTGGCAATGTAGAGGAAAATCACACGCCGCCTGCCAGGAAGCAAGGGGAAAAACTGGCAGAATGTGTTATATGAACCATGCAGCTCTATATATTTCAGTTTCCTTATTTTTCCTAAAGCATTCATTCTTTCATTCTGAAGGCCAGATAGATAAAAGAACCAAAAGTACGAATAAAGAGAAAGGGATAAAAATCATAATTATGAGAAGAGGTGAATGTTCTAAATTCCATGTGTCATAAACCTTAACTACCTGCAAGTCTTTCTGAAAATCAATATTTGTAAATAGTGTTATTCACCATGGGCCTGGCATTTCCATGCTGTGTCCCTGAGGAGGGCTTTAAAAAATTAGTTTTGCAGGGCTAGCAAGATGGCTCGCTGAATCTTTACTGTCACCAAATCTGAGTTCAATCCTCACATACTACAGGGCAGGAAAGAAGAGCCTCCACAATTGTTCTTTGACTTCTACATGAGTGGTTGGCAGACTTGTGCATGTGAATGAGCACATACAATAGATAGACAGACAGACAGACAGACAGACAGACGGACGGACGGACGGACGGACGGACGGACGGACGGATGGATAGATAGATAGATAGATAGATAGATAGATAGATAGATAGATAGATAGATAGATTGATTGTAGCTAGAGTTTTCCTGCCTGGCCAGGTCAGGACAAATCTCTCTCACCTGCCAGTCCCGCAGCTGTTCAGACCCAACCAAGTAAACACACAGAGACTTATATTACTTGTAAACTGTATGGCCATGGCAGGCTTCTAGCTAGCTGTTCTTATATCTTAAATTAGCCCATTTCTATTAATCTATAAGTTGCCACGTGGCTGGTGGCTTACCGGTATCTTAACATCTCATCGCGGTGGCTGGCATCTCCCTCCCTCAGCCTTCCTGTTCCCAGCATTCTTTTCTCTCCTTGTCCTTCCTATACTTCCTGCCTGGCTACTGGCCAATCAGTGTTTTATTTCCTAACCAATCAGAGCAACACATTTAACATACACAACACTCCACAGAAATAGATAGATAGATAAATACATAAGTAGAATTAAGAAGTTTAGATGAGTGTGACTTAATAAGGCAGATAAATAGGTAAAGAGAAGTATAACTAACACAAGGGATGCCTAAAAAAGCACATTAAAACCTACTGCTTCATAAATATATGAGATATATATGTACATACTCACACAAATTTAATAAAGTTCTTCTGCACAGTTAGAGTAATTACTTTAATCTTGCTGTGATGAAACACCATGACAAAATAAATTTAGGGAATAAAGAGTTTATTTTGGCTTACAGATCCAGAGGGATACAGTCCATTAAGAAGAGGACAGCTTGGCACGGTGGCAGGAACAGGAAACTGGCTACTCATTTTTCTTTTTTGACTTGACAACAGATTTATTTTTTCTGAGACACACTGGGACACAAGATCAAGTTGTTAGCAGGGTTAATCTTTCCCAAGACCTATCTCTCTAGTTTGTGAAAGGCTGCCTCTCACCAGACTCCCGTGGCTATTTCCCTTTGTGTAGGCATTTCTAGTGATGGTCATTAGTCCTGCAAGGACATCAATCATACTTAATGAGGATTCAACCTTGATGACCCTTATGACCTCATTTAACCTTTGTTCCGTCTTAAAGGACCTGATTCTAAATGCAGTCATATGGTGGGGCATGGGGAAGACTAAGGTTAACATATGGCCTCAGGAGAGAACTTAATTCAGGCTACAATTTGAGTTTTAAACATCCCCTATGCCCCCAACTGTGTGTTCTATAAAAAGGAAAATAAGAGATTTAAATTGCTTCCAATTATACTTGTTTTCAGTTAGTTGCACGATTTTGCCCTTTTTGTTGTTTCTTTTGGGAGCAATATTCAGGTAGCCCAGACTGACCTCAGACTTGCTATGTATCTAGAGGTGATTCTTTTTTTAATGAGAAAAATTATGATTCTTTGTGGATTTCACATCATGTATCCATCTCCCCATCCCTTCATATCTGTCCTCTGCCATTGCAACCCCCCCCAAAACAAAACAAAATTCAAAAGAAAATTTAAAAAAAACTAAGAAAACAGTAACAACCTAACACACACACACCCCAAGTCTCAGTGGGAAAGCTGTAGTGTGATAGAGTGAGTCATAAAATATACTCTTTAGTCCATAATCTTTACATATAAGTGCTTATGCAATCATTCATTGGTCTTGTTTGAAGACTCTGGTTTCTACTATACCTTAGATACTGGGCCCTCATTGGGGCTCCTCTTGGATGCCCTACTGCTGTTTTGTGTCATAGAGATCCTGTAGCTTGGAATCTGCAGGTTGGGCCCCTTCACATGCTTCAGCAGTTCATAAAGGAGGTGGATATTGGGATGGGTCAACTCATAGCCTTGGTTCTGGGCCTGTGTAGTAGCTGGGTTGGTCAGCCTGCCAGTTTTACTTCATTGACAATGAGGTGAGCTCTCCAACATTGCCCGAGCAAGCTTGCCCACTGTAGCAGGCAGTAAGGAGCAGGGCCAGTTCTCCTGCTCTCATGCTCTTCAGGTCTGGTCACCTGCACCCACACCATCAAGGCCAGCTCTACTATTTTTTCCAGGTGTGGTTCAGGGCCCTCTCTCCTGAGTGCTGCAGTTGGTGAGGTACAGGGTTAGCTCTCCTGCTCTCATACTCCCAAGGTCAGCTTTCCCACTTGAAGCAGAAGGTAGGGGAGAGGATATCATTCGCTCACCCATGACACCACATGGTAGAAAAGGTGGCAAGGTCAGCTCTCTTTTTCTTACACTCTCAGGACCTGCTTTCCTGAACCTCTGCTGTAGCAGGAATCTTAAAGAGTCTTATTAATAAAATCAAACCCAAGCCAGGTATTGGGGTGAATGCTGGAAGATCAGAGGGGCAGAACGAGCCACAGGAAGCTTACCTTGCCAGTTCCTCAGCTGATCCTGTTTCCTCAGACTGGAAGCCTCTGAGTCCTCATCCAGAATGAATCTCAGCTGAACTGCTGCTCAAAAGCCTGAAAGCTTAACCAGCCAAATGCTTCTAGTTCCTGGCCTTATATGCCTTCCTGCTATCTGCTATCACTCCGTGGGATTAAAAACTCACTTCTTGGGATTAAAGGTGTGTGTCACCATGCCTGGCTGTTTCCAATGTGGCCTTGAACTCACAGAGATCCAGAGGAATTTCTGCCTCTGGAATGCTAGGATTAAAGGCATGTGCTACCACTGCCTATCCTTTATGTTTAATATTGTAGCTGTCCTGTTCTCTGACCTTCCAGCATTCACCTCAATACCTGGCTTGGGTTTGATCTTATTAAGAAGACTCTTTAAGATTTCTGCTACACACTGCCAACAACATCAACTTTACTATGTTGTCTTGGTGAGGTTCATGGCCTGTTCTCCCAAGTGCTGCAGCTGGTGAGGAGCAGGGCCCGCTCTCCCACTCTCATGACCTCAGAACTAGCTCTCTCTCCTGTGCTACATGTGGCAATGAGTGGGGGATGGGAGAGAGCATCTCTCTCTTGCTCACTCTACCACATGACAGATGAGGCATGGGGCTAGATTTCTTATCCATGTTCACAGGGCCAGACTGCCTGTGCCCAATTCAACATGGTAAGCTCTACTGTGCTGCTCAGGCATGGTGCAGTTGGTGTGTGTGTGAGGGGAGGGCCAGTTCTCCCTATGTTGCATCCAGTGATGGATGGGGCCAACTCTGTTCAGCCCCATCCTCACTGTCTTCAGTGGTAACAGTAGCCATGGACATCTCACTGAGACTGCTGCAGGTCTACTGAGCCAGACATGGTCCTTGTCAGCAGCCCGGGCCAGGATGTCATCGTGGCCATAGCTGGCAGTGCAGGTCACTCAGATCTGAATGAACCTAGTGAATGCATGGCCCTCAAACACACATGGTCTCAGGTGACAACCCAGATCCCAGATATCTGTATAGCCTTTGATGACAACAGGAGCCTTGGACATCAAAGAAGACCCTGGCTATAACTGGGCCACAGACCCAGACATGGCACTGGCTACAGCATAGTCCATGGACATCATCTCTTCCGTAGCTGGTGGCCCAGATTCTGGGCATCTGTGTGGCTTTTGGTGCTAATACAGGCCATAGACATCAACATGGACCCAGGCTGTAGTAGGTACTATAAATCTGGCCAAGATCCTGTAACTGGGAAGTTCAAGGGCACTAGGGGTATAATCACTACCATTAATACTAAAGGTACATAATACCAAGATATTTTGTAAATATATATCTCTAAACTCATGGATTAGTGTGACTCTCAGTCCTCATCACACAAACAATCTTGTGCAGTTGATGTGTTTAATACAGAAATTCACAATGTGCAAATACAAGCAAGTGTCCGTGGAGTGGCCAACCATAAATGAGACATCCATATTTTATATTCTCTGCCCAAGAATCAGACAACATTGGGGAAAAGGGTATGGGAAGTGGGAAGATTATAAGTGCAGAGGTTGTGGATGAGTGGATCAAAAACTGTCTTTTAGACACGTCAGTACTATTCATAAACCTATGACAGCTTGGGTTCACTGCAAAAGATCACACCAATAAGCATTCTGGAATTGAGAGTAGAGGATCACAGAAGCTCAGAACTCTAGCTGAAGATGTATTCAAACTCATGGCTGCCACAGGAAATTCAGTTTTCTTTAGTTGTATGGCCTTTTAGATTGACCTTGCTCCAGTAGAAGGCTGCATACCCATGTGTACATGAGCAACCCAGACTGGGGTCAGTGCATTATAGAAGAAGGGAGGGACATGAAGCCGGGAGAGGATGGATGTGAGGATATAGGAGGAGATTAGGGGACAGGGGTGTATAATCAAAACACATTATATACATGTGCTAAATTCTCAACGAACATATAAAAATATTACATTAGAAAGGAAATGACGGAATAATTTTGGGATAAATTCCAGAGATCAAATTTTCATCTTCTGAAATGTATCCAAGGGTCATTCATGGTAATGTGAAATCATGCATCATTCCTGGTAGAGGTTTTTTATTCCTTAGAGCTACCATTACTCAGGAAGCAGCATGTCAAACATGGGAGGCAATTTCCTCAGGAGTCAGCTAGTGACTAAGAATCACACATTGATCGCTGATATGACAGCAGATGGAGAGAGTAAGCATAGATTTTGTAGTGGGCCTCATGTAAAATGACAAAACAACAGGGCTTGGAAGAGGGGGAAAGGAAAATTAAAGCTATAATTGGTGAGAACAAACTCTCCATTTAAAAGTGCTGGGAAAATTAGTGCATATTCCCTGAATTTGAATGTGAAGTAAAGAAGTGGGATTTAGGTAAGAGGTAGAGAAACACAGTAATTTTGGCTAAAATACTATATAGAATAAAAAGGCAAAATTTCCAGGGAGACATTGAGAAATTGTAGGAGACATAAAAATTGTCTCACACTGGACAACGATTAGGATCCTAGAGTAAGTATGACAGACTCCCTAGATAGAGGAACTGTTCTACCCCAAAGGGAGAAATTGGAAAAAAAATTGTTTACAGTTTTAAAGTACTATTTCATCAAAACACACAAGAAAAATATTATACATAAACTATGTGTTCTGATCTATGAATTTTAATTTAATTCAAGTGTCTATTATTATTTTGTGTATGTGGAGGGTGAGTGACATGCTGTCCATATGAGCTTAGAATGCACCTTTGTGGAGTCAACTCTCTCCTTCCGCTGTTACTTGACTTCTGGGAGTTGAACTAGGTTGTTTGGCAGACATGGCGAGTGCTTTTTCCTGCTGAGCAAGGCAACAGCATGCAACATCACAAAGAAGAATCCAATTAGTAGCACTACAGAATATCTCCTCGTGATTGCTTCTAGTCAACAACTACCCCTTAATATTATTATTTTTGAATCTATACTTAGCTTAATTAAAATAGGAGAATATAATTTGCAATTTCTGTGAGTCTGACTGAAATATTTTGCTCATTGTGAGGTTTGTGGGGTATATTTATGTTGTTTCATATGGCAATGCCATGTCATATTGGATTGATGAGCCATATGTTGAGGCCAACCAACAGTATGGAATATACCAATTCAAGAGAAGCTATGGGTATTACAGATAGTTACCCAAACTTTTAGAGCCCAGTTGATTATATTACAAGCTTCAGCTTCAGGGAGTCCAGAATTTGGTGTTTGTCCTGGTGGGCTTTGGTTTTGCATTTATGTGATTTTTATTGTTGTCCTTGAGCTCTTCTATTTTGGTAGAAGAATGCTTACTCTGAATTATGTGTTGGATTTTAGAGGAGCTAACAGTTACAAGGCTTCAGACTTAAAATATGTGTGTTTTCGATAATCTTGGGGTTTTGAGAGTTAGGCTAATGAATTTTCATATTAAAAGATAATCTTGGGCCTATGTGACAATGGATGGAAAGATATTGAATAGATTGATATATCTGTTATATTGACAAGGTATAATCATGAGAGTTAGTGTCATCAATGTGAGAAAACCTAGAACCACCTGGGAGCCAGGCTTCTGAGCACGCTAGGGAGGATCACATCATGATTCCATCAGTTGATGTGGGAAGATCTATCTTAATTGTGAGCAGGGTCATTCCCTGACTGAGATCCTGGTTTACATAAACAGGGAAAGGTAACTCAGCAGCCCGTGCATCCATGCTCCTCTGTTTTTTGACTATTTAGAAGTGATGTGACCAGATGCGACAAGCTCCTGCTGTACTGACTTCTCTGCCTACTAGACTGAGAATTAAAATCAGCCCTCTCTCCCTTAAGTTGTTTTTTTCTCCGACATATTTTATCACAGTCACAGGGAAAGAAGTGAATACAAGAGTCAAATTGGATTTCTTGATTCAGAATCCTCCATGGAAGGCATATTATATGGTTTATTTATGGCTGTTATGTATTGCAATTTCAGTATCTTGCCATATGAAAACAATACTTTCAGCTTGTATTTATTTTATTTTTGAAATTGTAATTTAATTAATTCCTTCCCTTTCCTCCCTCAAAACCATACCATCCCCTCTCTCCTTTAAATTAATGACCTCTTTTTTCATTAATTGTTATTGTATGCATATATATATATATATATATATATATGAGATCTATTAGTTCTATATAAAGTGATATGCATGTTCGGCTTTAGTAGAAACTGCCAAATGTTTTTTTTCACAGTGTTTGTGCCAAGTTTCACTTCTCTTAGAAGCATACAGAATTCCATCTGTTTCACTTGCCAACTGATGGAACCAAGTCAGTCATTATCCTGGGCAAGCCGGTCAGTCTCCTTGAGCTTTTAACTAGTTGTCTGCTCGTGACTAACAAGTAAAGCATATTTTCAAATGACTGCGCTCATTGAGTTCCTTTTGTTTAGGTGTGTTCAGTGTTCTTTGGCTGCTGGGTTGTTTGTCCATCCCCCACATGTAGAAGTTCTTCGTATCAAACAGACAGTGCTTCTTTGCTAGGTATAGGCAAGAGTTTGCCAGTTTGTGGCTTGCCTTCCTCAATGGGAAACAGAAAACCTTACTTCATGAATGTCCTATAATCTAATAAAGATCAATTCCCTATGTCTTTTTATACATGTTCATTGTTTACTTACATGTTTATCTCTGTGGCCTCATAATTGGTATTTTGACATTTTTTTTGAGAATGAAAATAGCTGTTACCATTTACATGGATATCCAAATGATGCAGGATTATTTAATAAGAAATCATGCCCATCCTGCTATTTTGCAAAGACAGTCTTGCTGTGAATTCAGTTTGTATGTGTTTTATATTTGCCTTTGTATGTGTGTGTACATTTATGTTTGTGAGGATTTAAATGAATGTAAGTATATACGGATTTAGAAGAGTGTTGAGTTTTGTGTTTGTGTGTATGTATTTGCTAAAGAGGGTTTGTATTTTATTTAACATGTGCCTATGTGTATGAGTTTGTATGTGTGCGGGTTTATGTGCAGATTTATATATTGGCTTGTGCATGTGCTTCTAAGTATATCTTTGTAAGTGTCCCCCCACCATGGGGGTTTACATGTGGGTTCATGTGTGGGTCTGTATGTGTAGGTTTGTGTTTGGAAATGTATGTATAAGGGTTTATATGTATGGATTTGTGGGTATGTGAGCTTGTAAGGCTTATGTTCATGGCCATGTATGGGTATGTGTATGATTTTATTTTTAGATTTGTGTGTGGGTTTGTAGTATGGATTTTTATGTAGGTTTGTATTTGTGTATTTTTGAGTAGGGATTACATTTTTATCTGTATGTATTATTGTGTATGGGATCATGGGATTTACATATATGAGTTTATGTGTGTGTTTATTTCTGTTTTATATTTATTGGTTTATATGTGGGTTTCTATGTGATTTGTGTGTGTGTGTTTGTGCGTGAATTATATGTGGATTTACTTGCAGGTACTTTTTCGTGGACAATATATGGGCTTATTTGTACCTGATAGTAAAAAATACATTAATAAGAAAATTAGTCAAGAATCCTCAGGAGCTCCAAAGCCAGTGAGTGGAAATATGAAGAGTCATGGAGCACTTCGACCCTCACAGTGCCTCCTCACATACCACCAAAAAAAAAAAAAAACAAACAAACAGTGAAAACAAAGAAACTTTCCTCTTCTAGATTGGAAAAAAAGCAAATACATGAAGATTTTAAATATGATAGCTAGTCATCTTGAATCATCATATTTACCATTGTTCTTTTTATAAAATGCATACTGAAATATTTTGCTTCAAAGAGGTGTTATGTCCAGATTTCCTTTTAAAATATGAAAAATAAAAGTTTTTGTAAATATTAGACTACACCGCACTCATTGGGGACTGGTCAGCAAAATTAGATGTCAATATTTGGAGGAATTTGAGTTGAATGAGTTTGAGAATCATTTGTAACATTTATCCAAGTATTTAACAAGTCTGAAATTATGCTAAAATTGAAAGTTAAAGTTTTTGTCTTCTTCCTTTCACTGGTTGAGTTTTCCAGTATTACAGCAATAACCTGAAAATAAGTCAGTTGTTGTGCTCAATATAGTTTCCAGTTATTAAGTTTGGAACCAATATGATTTGATACTCTGTGAAGGGAACAGACTATACTTAAGAATATATAGGTGTATACGGATACATATATGTACAGTATTTATGAGTAACTAAATAATGAATTAATGAAAAAAGCCAAAAATTTGAAAGGGAGAGGGGGGAATATATGGGCAGATTTGGAGGAAAGAAAATAAAAAGAAAAAATAAATTAAAACCACAAAAATAACAAATGAAATAATTATCTAATTTAATTATGAATTTAATACCTTAATAGTTTTGAAAAGTTAATGTTTTTGTTTTTTTTCTCAATAATAAGACAACATTTGAATCAGAGGAGGAGGTTTGTGTTCAGGAGAACAGTTTAGTCTCCCCCTCTCCCTTCCCAACTGTGTCCGACTACTACTAGTAACATGAAGGATGTGCATTTGGGCATGTATGCTGGCTAGCAATGATGGGTGGTTGATGGGTAAAACGTCGACATATTCAGTTATCAGGCACTCTGAGTAAGACAACAATAGAGGGATAATTAAACTGTAAAGCACCTTTGCATTGTTTAGAAGCAAGTGTTAGGAAATGAGGGTAATAATAATAGGAAAGTCTGATTATGCTGCTTCTCAAAAGGAAGAAAGGTGGAAAGGTTTTGGAAAGCAAGATGGAAGGATTAGTGAGGGGTGTGTGTGTGTGTGTGTGTGTGTGTGTGTGTGTGTGTGTGTGTCTGTACATGTGTGTGATATATTTTGCTGTTCAACTTAATTTTTGAGATTATAATTATAACATTTCCCCTTTCAATTTCCTTCCTTCAGATTCTCTCATATATTTCTCCATGGCATCTTTAAAATTCATGGCCTTCCTTTTCATTAATAGTAATTAATTGTTATTACTACAGGAAACTAAGGAATGCTGAACAGGAGAAATAGTCTTCCTCAGGGAAGAGTCCACTAATTGGTTGAGGGAAGAATGCACCAATTGGTTATCCAATAACAATGGTCATCTCTGAAGACATATATAAGCAAGTAACATGATAAAGACCAAGAATAGGAATGTATACACACACACACACACACACACACATATATATATATATACATATACATATATGCATGCAATAACAATGAAAAAAGTTGGAAGTTTTCTAACTTAGAAACTGATGTCAGTAAAAAATTCAATCTGAAATTATTTACAAGATATGTATTTATAAATATGTGAATATGTCATATATACATATTCAGGTGTAAATATATTTATTAACCTCCAAATGAAATATATATATATATATATATATATATATATATATATATGATATACAGTAAGATTTGGAGGATAAATTCTGATGGTTTCGGAAACACAGTACTAATGACAAGTCATGCTCTGATTTCTGTGCTTTCATCAGTTGCCTTTCTGGGCCTCTCTGGATTAACAATTGATGTTCAAGTCTTGTCATAGCATAGGAAATCACTAAAATGCTAAACTATAGTTTCTTCATTTATTACAAAAGCCTGAAGGTGTCAATGACCATTCCAGTAATGAGGTAGGAAATAGGTAATTATTTTCAGAAACACTTTGTTTAAAATGGTATACTTAAATTCCATGTCCTCTAAACTGAGTTTTAAGAATGAATAAGCATTTTATTATAGCTTAGCTCATGTCAAAAATAAGCCTTATCATAGTGTATCTTCCATGTTTTGTTTCCTTTGTGATTTTATATCATTTAAGAAAAAATTGCCAATTGGTTTTACAGTATGAAAACATCTTCTGTATGATGAAATTTAAGGTTGCTGGGAAATGACTTAAAATGAGAACATTATGTTTTTTATGAAATTATTCAAATTGAAATGCTTCTAATCTACTAAAGTCCTTTTTTGATTTATGGAAGAGGTTTATTTTTTTCTCCTTAAACTAAATCTCAACTCAAGAAAAATTGAAATCCACAGTGAGCTAGGACTAGACAGAGGCGCTAATGTCAGGAGACAGCCCTGCATGACATCCTCAGGAATAGGTATTTATTTTGAGAGCATTGTGTCAACTTCAAGAATATTTTGTTAAGAATCAAAGCCTCCAAATGAGCTGTCTGAGTGCAGATTGTTGCCTAGGTTTCTATAACATAACATCTGTGCATTAGGAAAAACAAAATATGTCAGAAACTGTAAGGCTCAGAGATTTTGTTCAGTATCTGAGCTAAAATGTAGCCTACTTCGGTTTCATGGATTCTGGCAGAAGATACAAGACCCTGGGTTTTAGGCAAAGAATTTTATCACCCATACCAATAATAGTGTGTGGAATGTTAATATTTTTCCATTCGTGTTGTCTGATTCCCACTCCTATGACATGACTTGACAGGTGCCAGAAGATACCTACACCCAACTTGAGCAACCTAGAGGTTAGAGAGCATGACTCTTGTAATGAGCAGTATGCTTCCATGACCTTGCTTCTGGAGGGAGGTACTGCATTATCTTGCACAACTGGCAACTGTGCCAGCATCCCTATATGATGGTCCAGAATTGACAGTATTTTTCTTTGCTTTCAAGGTAGGCAGAAAAGCAAGGTATATGTTGAGAACTGTATCACACTCAAGTGAAGATAACATGACACAGGGTGAAAAAACAGTGCTTATTGGTCATAATTTTTGGAACATTTTCCACAACGGTAAAAATAAAGTCTTTCTAAGTGCACTTATCTTGTAGCCTATTAAGAAATCTAGTGTTCTGAAGGACTGAGGGACACATAGCCATAACAAGCTGCTGTGCAGCACCATCCTCTGTGTGTAACAGCCATCATGTTCATCAGGAATTACTCACAAGAGACCTTCAAGATTGTGCCTGTTGGCATTTCTTCACAGAAGGATGGGATGAGTAGAACTCTGGACCCTCTACTTTTATTCCAGACACTGCAACCTGAATTTTCCAGCATGCTGCATGAAGCATGATTCCATTGCTTCATGTGACACTGTACTTTGGGAGATGCTAGAATATACAGGTGTGGAAGGTCAACAGGTGGGAACTGCTCTTATGCAGCTGTGCACAAGTTCCCATCTACATTGCAGAGAGATGTTTTTGGTGTAAGTCTGCTTTGGAGTCACTTGTGCCAGTAAGTACTCTTGTATTCATGCTCATAAGTAAGCCCAGTAAGTAATTGGCTTTCCAAACTGGATTTTGGTGGAATCATACTTTGAATGTAATTTGGTGGCCTGTAATGAGAGTGTGGACACCTGCTACATCTCCCAGAGTTAAGTCAGCACAAGCCAAGATGGGTCCTGATCCAAGATCAGTGCCCAAGTACCTGTCCTAACTATTGTCTGCACATAATAAGCTGTTTAGCCCAAACCAGTTTGATCGCTGACTCCCTATCATAGTAAATGGTGGTCCCGCTATACTGGTCACAAAGCAAGTTATGTATTTTCCCTACCATTTTACTATAGAAAAAAACTGTCATGTGTGTAAACCTGTTTCCCATACTATTGCTACGTAGTGGTTCGGGCCTTCCTCATCACTGAGGTGGACTCAGTGTTCTGTTCTAAATGAATTCATTCTCAAACTTTCATTTTGTTCTATATTCTTAATTCTCAATTAGTGCCTTGTCACTATGAAAAGTGCCAGATGCATTTACCTTATGATAAGGCTCAGATTTTGTCACTTAGGATCTCTGTGTTTATACTTACATATCTCAACACCCTCATGTTTCACTACCTCCTTATTCTACCCCTGCCCTATAGCCATATCAGCTTACTTTATTGAAGTTCTCCTTAAATGCCATGCTGATGTATACTTACATCACTGGAAACACTCTGTTCCCTTCATTGGAAAAGATACTTTTAAGTGAGATTTCAATCCTCTCTCAGGGTTCCACAGTGTGGTTGCTTCCACTGGAAAGGCTCCTGTAAGAGGTTGATGCCTACCTGATCTCTTCACTGATATTTTAAGTGGACCTTCTACATTAGCCTTTCGCAGAACTTAGATGATTGTGGAGTCATAGATAAGTGCAAGTAGCTATAAAAAGTTATAGATGCTCTAAAATATATATTATATAGTAATGTACATATATATAATTATATACTATATAATATATATATATATAGTAATGTACATATATAAACTAGGGGTTTGAAGAACATGGTCTCAAGGTTCAGAATCCCCAATTTCCAGAGAATTTGATACATTTTTTTCTTCTAGTAGAGGATTTGGATACGTCTTCCAGTGTACCTAAAGCTCCTTGACATCAGGAGCTGTGTTGGGCATTTTGCAATCCTTGCAGCATGGATGAATATCTGGTATGTAAGATATGCTTGATAGTTGTACTAAATTACAATTAGAACAAATTGGTGGTTCATACACATAGACATTTCCTCAGAGAGATTAGTTTTCTACATTCCACCAATGATGACATTAAACAATTTTAGATTGATTTTGTTTAACCATCCTTAAAGATATCAGTATTCCCAAGCTACATACAGACAGACCTCTGAGATCAAGGCCAATCTGGTCTACAGAGCAAGCTCTACAACAACCAGGACTACCTGATTTTTTAAAACAGAGAAACCCTGTTTTTTAAAAGTCCAAAAAAAAAGGAGAAAGCTATTTTCTTTCATTACAACTAAGTGAAATATCATTGCGTATTTGTAGATTTTCTTTATCTATTCAATTACTGATAGACATTTCAGCTGTTTCTTGTTTATAACTTCAGTGAACAATGCATCAAGAAACATGGATATGAATGTGTCTCCATGTTAAGAATTACAATTCCTTGATTAAAAGCCCAGTACTACTATAACTGGGTCATATGGTAGTTCTACTTTTAATTTTTAAAGAAATGTGAACATTAATTCCACAGCAGTAACACCGGTTCAGACTCCTGTGAGTCATGAATATGAGTTCCTCTTTCTCCTCATCCTCACCGGCATTTGTTACCATTTGCTTTCATCATCAGCTTTCATCAGGAGTTGCTAAGAGGAAGAAAGGGATAAGAAATGGGTGCAGTCACATGAGGGAGGGGAGCAGGGGCAAGAAAAAGTATACAGAAAAATGGCATAATAAAACACATTATTTTATGTATTTTCATTAAAAAATGAGTAGTTATTTTAATCTCATTTTGTTCAAGAGAAAACACTAAATAGAAGACTTAAGATTTGAAATTAAAATGTACAATTAAAATTCCTACTTATAGGTGATGTAATTGTATTTGATTCTCCCAAACATAGTGTTTGTTCAACAATGAGTTTTTCTGTAATAATGATTAATAACTAAACTATCACATTTTATACTGTCCCAATCAACCCTTGAGATTCCAATATTTGAGTTAGCACAGAAAGATGATCCTTATTTTATGACTTTTATCTTTGTGATTCATAAAACAGTATGTTCTGTACTGCAAAATTTAGTCTTTTCTTCAGACTAATATAATAATATGCCATATAATGCTCTCACCATGCTGAGCAGAGGCACAAGCTATAGTCCAAACTGAGTCACAGAACCGCGAAGGAGTCAATATGCTGCATAGTGACCAATGACTTGCTTGGTAAGTTGTTTACAATAAGTGCATGTTGATAAAGTTTCAAATTATGCTGGGTATATTGGGATGTAATCTCATGGTTTTGTTGAGGATTTTCTATATGAAAATGCAAAAGTATCTTGAAAGAACAGCATATTATTTGGAAAATAATTGTCTAGAAGATATTTCATTGTCAGGTTTAAAAAAACTGCACTTGAATAACTCCCCGATTATTCAATTATATATTAACAGATTGAGAATTTGAAATCTTACTGTAAGACTGAAGTTAGAATCACATATTAATTCTCATGTTTTCTCTATACCATCTGTTGTTGGGAAAAATTCGTCGAAATATCATCTATGAAATTTTCAGAAAGCATACTTTCATAATACCTCATAGTCAAGTAATTGCAGGTGTTTATATGTCAAAAATGAGAGAGTTGTTTTTTGATTTATTTGTTAAAGGATCTGAAGCTGAAGCTGTTCAACAACAGTAGTATTTCTGGAACACTTACACTGCCATGAATAATAGCCAGGAATGCTACACATTTTGTGTGTGTTTCACTTATGTGCATTATACTGAATTCTATTTGTCACAGATGAAAAGTTCCATTAGCTTTTCCTTGGCTTAAATGACAGAGTAAATCAGAAATAAACAAGTTAATGTGTTTATCTCTTTTAAAATATTTTAAAGCAATGATTTCTGATTAAGGTTTATCATGAAAAAATATTACTTTTAATTCTCATATACTAACAACCTGGGACATTGATTTTTCTGTGCATGTACTCATACTTGGACACTGTTGTATAGCAGCTAACTACTACTTGAAACAATCCCTTGACAACACACACACACACACACACACACACACACACACACACACACACAAATTTAAAGAGATGAAAATAACTCTGTGTGTTTTATCCAACCATAATGCAATGATACTTAAAATTTAAAGCGAACAAATCTCTAGTAATTTTGCAAACTCATAGATATCAAACAACTTCTTATTGAATGATGAATGGGCCAAAGAAGACATCAAGAAATAATATTTAAAAGTCCCCTGAATCAAAATTAAAATGAAAACACAACACAACAAAACTCCTGGGACACACTAACAGCAGTCCTATGAGGGAAATTTATAGCTACAAATGCGTACATGGAAAAATGAGGAAGAGCACAAATAATTGACTTAATGGTAAAACTCAAATTTTTGAAAAAAGAACAAAGCAAATCCTAAGCCACTAAATGATAAGACTTAACAAATATTAGAGGAGAAATTAATGAAATAGAAAGAAAGGAAGGAAGGAGGAAGGGGCCTAAATTTACAGAATTAGAAATGAGCATGGGAACATTACAGCAGACACCAAAGAAATTCAGAATACTATAAGCAAGTGTGAAAAACAAATAGACAAACAAACTGAACATCATTAAGTTGGAAAACCTAAGGGAAAAAGGTGAATTTTTCTATTCAGCCAAACTATAATTGAATCAAGAAGTCAATAGCCTAAACAGATACATAACAAATGAGAAGAGTGAAATTCTAATAAAAAGCCTCCCAGCAAAAAAAAAAAAAAAAAAGACATTGAAGAAAATTGAAGATCATATAGAAAACTGAAAAGTCTCTCATGTTCATGGATCTATGTTAGTATTAATATGCTCAAAATAGTCATCCTACTAAAATTTATCCACAGATTCAATGTAATCACCATCAAAATTCTAACATAACTCTTAGAAATCTTGAAAGAACAATTTTCAGCTGAATATTGAAAACAAAAAAACCAGGATGGCTAAAATAATCCTGAATAACAAAAGAACTTCTTAACGTATAAACATCCTCAATCTCATATTATACTACAGAACTATTGTAATACAAACAACATGGTATTAGTTTAAAAATAGAAATATTGATGAGTGAAATTGAATTGGAAATCCAAACATGAGCCCACCTACTTCTGGACACCTGATTTTTTATATAGAAGCAAAAATACACACTTGAAAAAGGACAGCATCCAAAATAGTCAGTGCTACCCATATAAACCCTGTCTTGAAAAAAAAGCAAACAAAAAAAAAATCAAGTATCAAGTAACAAAAATCAAATCTCAAGTAACATATTTAAAATTAAAAGCAATCTTCTATTCTGGGTGATGTAAGGAGTCAACTAATTGTTACAGATTTATTAATAACAGTGAGCCAAATAATGTAATTATAAAACTTAAAAACTGTCAAACTCAACGTTCAAAATTTACAGAATTTTACCCCAAAAAGGACCTTGAAAAGCATGTTTCATCCACTGATTATTCTTGTCGTGGATAAATTTCTATTCAGATTTGATATTCTTTCTTTTTTTATTTTTTATGAATTTGTAGCTGGTGAGTTTTCTCTCTGGGTCCCGCCAAACTCCAGCAGTCCCTTAGCCCACTTATAAAATAAACACACAGACACTTATATTATTTAAACTGTTTGGCCTAATGGCTCAGGCTTCTAGCTATCTAGTTCTTACATCTTAAATTAATCCATTTCTATAAATCTATACCTTGCCATGTGGCTCATGGCTTACCGGTATCTTCACATGCTGCTTGTCATGGCGGCGACTGGCAGTGTCTCCCTCCGCCTTCCTGTTCTCTCAGTTCTCCTCTCTGTTAGTCCCGCTTATACTTCCTGCCTGGTTACTGGCCAATCAGTGTTTTATTTATTGACACATTTGCCATACAGAACATACAGCATGAACTATTTTTTTATTAATAAGGCCTTTTAAGATTTGTGTTACACCCTGCTACTTACTACATTCATTCCCCACCTGTTTCCATACTTCCTGCTTTTTTTCATCTTTCTTTATTAAGAAAATTTCAATTCACTCTACATACCACCCACAAATCCCACCTCCTCCCTCCTCCCATCTCTAAGCCCTACCTCCCAAGCCACCCCACATCCCCACATCCCCCAAATCAAGGTCTCCCATGGGGAGTCAACACTGCCTAGGCAGGTTCAAGCCCCTTCCCACTGTACCACGACTGTGCAAGGTGCCACACTACAAGCACCAGATTCCCAAAAGCCTGCTATCTTGAAACTCACTCTGTAGATCAGGCTGACTTTGAAATCACACAGCCTCTGCTTCCTGAGTACTGGGATTAAAGGTGTGTGCCACTACTGCCCAATCCACAAAGATGACCCCAGCTAAGACTCCTAGCAATAGTAGAGAAGGTGCCTGAACTTGCCTTCCCTGTAATCAGATCAGTGACTACCCTAATTGTCATCATAGAACCTTCATCCAGTGACTGATGAAAGCAGATACAGAGACTCACAGCCAAGCACTGAGCCGAGCTCCTGGAGTTCAATTGAAGGGAGGAAGGAAGGATTATAGGAGCAAGGAGGGGTCAAGAACATGAAGGGGAAAACCATGGAGACAGTTGACCCGAGCTAGTGGGAGTTCATGGACTCTGGACTGACAACTGGGGAACCTGAATGGGGCAGAAATAGGCCTCCTGAATATGGGTGAAAGTTGTCTGCCTTGATTTGTTTGTGGGGCCCCTGGCAGTGGGTCCAGGACTTATCCTGGCTACATAAACTGGCTTTTTAGAGTCCATTCCCTATGGTGAGATACCTTGCTCAGCATTGATGCAGCGGGGAGGGACTTGGGCTGACCCCAAATTGGTATGTCATCCTGTGTTGACTCACCATGGGAGGCCTTACCCTCTTTGAGAAGAGGATAGGGAGTGGGGTGAGAAGGTGGCAGGAAGGAGGAGAAGGGGAAGGAGGAGGAACTGTGGTTGGTAAGTAAAATGAAAAAAAATTAAATAAATAAAAAAGTAACACGCATCGATAAACTATTACAATACAAATAAATAAATAAATATAAATGTTACTTGAGAAAAAAAAGAAAAAGCACAGCATCTCCAACAAGTGGTGCTTGTCAAACTGAATAGCTTCATGTAGAAGAATGCAAATAGATCCATAATTACCACCCTAGACTAAACTCAATTTCAAATGTATCAAAGACCTTAATGTAAGGCCTACATACACTGAATCTGAGAGAAGAGAAGGCAGGGAATAATCTCAAACTCATTGGTACTGGAAAACACATTCTGAGCAGAACACCATTAGCACTAAAACCAACAATTACTAGACTTCACGAAACTGAAAAGCTTCTATAGGGCAAAGGACATCATCATTTGGACAAAGCATCAGAATAAAAAATGGGAAATTTTTTCTTTACCAACTACACATTTGACAGAGGGATAATATCTAAGATATGCAAAGAACTAAAAATAACTGATAAATAAGAAAACAAATGACCCAATTTAAAAAATGGAATACATGTCTAAATAGAGATTTCTCAAAAGAGCAAACACAAATGGCTGAAAAGTACCTAAAGAAATGTTAAACACCCTTAGTTATCAGGGAAATGGTAACCAAAACTACTTTGAGATTTTATGTTACGTCAGTCAAAATGCCTAACATCACGAATCAGGTGACAGATAATGATAGTGAAAATATGAAGTAAGGGGAATACTCATCTGTGGGAGTGCAAATTCAAATTCATACAGCCACTATGGAAACTAGAATGTTAATTCCTCAGGAAGCTGAAATATCCAAATATCCAAATCGAAATCCAGTTATACCACTCTTTGGCTTATATCGAAAGCACTCTATGTTCACATTTGTAGAGATTCATCCATGTTGCTTATCCATGTTTATTGCTGCTCTATTCATAATAGCCAGACATTAGAAGCAGCCTAGATGTCTATCAATAAATGAATAAATAAAGATAATGTAGTACATTTACAACATGATGGAGTATTCCTCAACTCTCAAAAAAATGAAATCATGAAACTCACAGGTTAGTGGAAGGAACTAGAAAAAAATCATCCCATATCAGGTAACCAGACTAAAAAAGATAAATATGGCATATATTCACTTATTTGTTGATATTAGCTATTAAATTTTCAATAAGCGGACTATGATCCATTTAAACATATCAGTTAGGTATAGAGTAAGTGATTAGGCTTATTAATGTTGGATCTTCTTTGGAAAGGGAAATAGAATAGATAGTTATGATGGGGTTGAGGCTGGAATAGAAAGATCAAATGGAGAGTAAGATGGGGGTGAAAGAGAAAATCCTGGGAAAGTCAGATAAAACTAAAGGACATTTGAGATGTAATATGGAATCCTAACACAGTAGAAGCCTCCTGAATTATATTGATATATGAAGGTAATCTAAATGTAATCACCAACTAATGGAGGAAAGAGAATTCCAACTGGACAATTCTCATAACCAAATGAACTGTCTAGTAACAGAAATAGTTTACATCTGATTGAGTTGTTGACCAAAGGAGCCCTATGAGAAGCCTTAAACATCCCAAGCTATTGCCAAGGCTATTGGTAGCTTTCCACAAACTGATGACAAGGCCCCATTGCTGAAGACAAACCCAAACAACTCACTGAACTCTGAAAATATGAGCTGGTGCCTACCTAGAGTCTGCACCCTATGACTAGTGTTCATGGTGACTGAGGTATTCTGCATGCTACCAGAAAAGAACAGTAAAAAAAAACAATCAGGCTACAAACCCTTTGATATACAATAGTAACTGCCTGCAAGATACACGGATATAATAGTGGCATGAAGTTTGTGAGAGTAACCAACCAAGATTTGATTTGATTTAAGGTCCACTTCATCGGATGGAACTCATACCCCATACTGCTTTAGGTGGCCAAAAACCTGAGATTCAATGGTCCATGGACCTAGGAGAAAATAAAATATTACTTTTCTGCTAAAGAAACATAGCAATAACATTACTTCTATACTTACAGATCAATGTCTTGCTCAGCCATCATCAGAGAAGGTTCCTCCTGTGATACGGTAAAAAAAAACCTATAGCTGGGCAATATGCAGAGAGTAACAGACCTTGGAACACTCAGGCCTAAATGGAATGTCCCCAGCAAATCCCTTCACTCTGGGTTCAGAGAATTCTCTGGAATAGGAGGCAAAAAATTGTGTAAGAGCCAGGATGGGCTAGAAGGAACCAAGGAAACATCTTTAAATAGAGCAGGACTGATGGACACATGAAACCATGGAGACTGGGGCAGCATGCACAGGGTCTCTGAGACAGATGGTACCCCAGTGCTGAGAGTGGAAGTAGACGCAAGCCGTCCCTAACACAGAAGCTATCTCCAACTGATACTGCTCACAAATGAAAAGCTGATTTCTCCAGTGGAGTGTCATTCCCCAGTTGTACTCCCCACAATGCACTCTTAAGGACATGTCACATCCTCAGCAGTAGATGCAAAAACAAAACAAACTCAGTGACCTTTCTGGAGGTTCTTGTGTCATGATGCTTTGTCAGAGATATTAAATTTTAACCTTACAGGTCATTTGGGTATATATTATGATTCCACTTCTGTGTCTTTATGGAATTTATGTGTGTGAGAGAACATGCGTGCCTGCATCTATTTCTGTTTTTTTTTTTCCCCATCACTTTGGCTCTTTTTATTCTGTTTGCTTTGTCTTATTCCTGTTTGTTATTTTGTCTTATCATAACATATTTTATTATTATTATTACTTTATACGCTTGTTTATACTCTACTAAGATAAAGAAAGAAAGGTGTGTACTTTTGTGCATTGGAAAGCTCAGCAGGTTCTGGAGGGAGTTGGTGGAGGGAAAACTATAATCACAATATATTGTCTTAAAAATATATGTTCAAGCCTGGTCATAAGTGGGGGAAATGAAGGGTGAGGGTCGAGGGAAAGAGAGCTTGGGGGAACGGGAGACCCCAGCTAGATCAACAACAGAGAGGGAGAACAAGGAATAGGAGACCATGATAAATGAAGACCACAAGAGAATAGGAAGAAGCAAAGTACTAGAGAGGCCCACAGAAATCCACAAAGATACCCCCACAATAGACTACTGGCAATGGTCGAGAGACAGCCCGAACTGACCCACTCTGGTGATGGGATGGCCAAACACCCTAATTGTCGTGCTAGAAACCTCATCCAATGACTGAGGAATC
Organism: Peromyscus aztecus; assembly: GCA_902168405.1. Lineage (NCBI taxonomy): Eukaryota > Metazoa > Chordata > Mammalia > Rodentia > Cricetidae > Peromyscus > Peromyscus aztecus. Next base: position 35,051 of record CABHPQ010176046.1, read on the forward strand.
TGGAAGCAGAGATCCACGGCTAGGCCCCGGGCGGAGCTCTGGGAGTCCAATTAGTGAGAAAGAGGAGGGTCTGTCTATATGAGCGAGAATTGTTGAGACCAAGGTTGGATAAAGCACAGGGACAAATAGCCAAATGAATGGAAACACATGAACTTTGAACCAATGGCTGAGGGGCCCCCAACTGGATCAGGCCCTCTGAATGGGTGAGACAGTTGATTGGCTTGAACTGTTTGGGAGGCATCCAGGCAGTGGGACCGGGTCCTGTGCTCTTTGCATGAGTTGACTGTTTGAAACCTGGGGCTTATGCAGGGTCCCTTGGCTTGGCCTGGGAGGAGGGGACTGGCCCTGCCTGGACTGAGTCTACCAGGTTGATCTCAGTCCTCAGGGGAGGCTTTGCCCTGGAGGAGGTGGGAATGGGGGTTGGGCTGGGGGGAACGGGAGGGCGGCGGGAGGGAGGAGAACAAGGGAATCTGAGGCTGATATGTAGAACTGAATGGTATTGTAAAATAAAATAAAATAAAATATATGTTCAACAATAAACAGAAGGAACACAAAAGAAAAAACTGAATAGCAAATAAAATGTCTGTTAATGATACTTACTCTACACATAGTTCAATACCTGGATTAGCCCTCTTTGGAGGAACTCCTTATAGTACATGGGATGTACAGTACATGGTACTAACACAGAGAACCACAAGTGGACAGTGTGCAGAGACTGAAAGATTTTGGAACAAACAGTCCTAAACAGGATATCTTCATCAAAGCCCTCCCATCAAGGCTCAGAGATGTATGTGGGAGAGAATCCAGAAAGATTAGAAGATACAGAAATGATGGATGACTCCAAGAAATCAATATCTTCTAGACACAACAGGACTGATAATGTCTGAACTCTCAGGGTCTGTGGCAGCATGCACAGTACCTGCACAGGTTCAAGCCTGACAGGTTCCTAGCCCCAAGAGGAAGAAATAGACACCAGCTCCCACCCCTAGCAAAGGAATTTCCTACAACTGATATCTGCTTGTAAAGGAAAAAATGTTTCCTTCAATGGAGTGTCACTAGTTATACAGACATGAATCTTTTTGGAGGCCCCATGGCCAGCAATAGATGGGCAACACAAACTTAGCTCAGTGGTGTTTTTTGTAGACTTTTATTGTTTCATTTTGCTTTTTTTCATCTAATTGTCTTTTTTGTTTATTTTTATTTCTGTTTTTCTGTTTTTGTGGGTTTTTTTGTTTGTTTCCTGTTTTTTTTTTTTTCTTTTTAGAAACAGAGAAAGTAACAGAAATAGAAAATAGAAAAAGAAAAAGAAATAGCTGTGTGGGTAGAGAGGTGGGAGGGATCTGGGATGAATTGAGGAAGGTAAAATCATGATCAAAAATATTATAGAAATCATTTTGTAATAAAGAAGGAAGTATCATAAAAAGAGGAAAAAAGAAGAAATAAGCAAGAAGGAACACTCTCAAACACTGCTGAAATACCAGAGCAAGGTAAAGACAAAAGAACAACAGCAACAACAACAAAAAAAAAAGAGCGGGGAAAACTATAGGTCAATATCCTTGATAAACATAGCTTCAAAAATAATCAAATACTTACAAGCCAAGTACAGACATACATAAAAAATACCATCCACCAACACTAATTTGGTTTTATCCCTGAGACACAGAAATGGTTCAACTTTTGCAAGTCTTAAGGGATAATCTACATAAGTGGATTTAAAGACAAAAATCATGCAATCACCCCCAATAGATGCAGAACAAGCTTTTGACACATCCTCCTGAAAAACTGTGGAGAGAAAGTAGGACTAGGGGAAACATTCGTCAGCACAATGGAAACTATATAAGAGAAACCCAAAGCCAATATCATCCTAAATAGAGAAAGACATAAAGCCACCCCACTGAAATCAGGAACATAACAAGGTTGTCCTCTCTCCTCACTTCTGTCAATATTAGGCCCAAAGCAAACAGCTGGAGCAGTAAGGCAGGAAAGGAAATGGGATGCAAAAAGAGAAAGGAAAAGTCAAGCTACCCCATTTTCACTTTTATACATAAGAGTTCCCCAAAATTCCTCTACAAAACTTCAGGAAAGCATCTAAACATAGAGCAGCATGTCAGGAGGCAGAATCACCTTGAACAAATCTGTAAGTTTGGTATACACCAACAACAATCACACAGAGAAGAAGACTGTGGACACACACCCATTCACAATAACCTACAAGAAAATAAATGATCTAAGAGTCAACCTAACCAAGGAGGAGAAGGACCTTTACAATGAAAATCTCAAAAAAGACATCCAATCTTCTGGATTTGTAGCATTTATATTGTAAATGACAATTTTACCAAAAGCTATTTAGATTCCTTACAATCCCTATCAAAATCCTCATATCATTGACTAGAAATAGAAAAACTATCCTAAATTTGTCTAGAACCACAAAAGACCCCAGATAGTTAAAACAATTAAGAGTAAAAAAGAATAATGCTGGCAGGATTGCAATTCTAGATCTCAAGTTATTACAGAGCCCCAGTTAAAAAAAATAATGTGGTATTGGCACTAAAACAGTCTGATAGACCAATGGAACAGAATCAAATACTCAAATATGAGCACATGGAAATTTACCTTTTTAATATTTAACAAATCTGCCTAAGATATACATAGAAATTAAATAAATGTTCTTAACAAATGATTATGAAAAAACTGGATGTCCACATGCAGAAAAATAAAACTAGTCACATCTTCATCACTTGGCACAAATAAAATATGTCCAAACAGATCTAAGAACTGGATGTGAAACCTGAAACACTGAAACTGTTAGAAGAAAACATAGGGATAGCCTGCATCATATAGGTTTAAGAAAAGATTTTCCAAAAAAGACTTCATTTGCCCAAAAATTGGCAAGTAAGATTTCATAAAACTAAGAATATTTTACACAGCCAAGGAAACAATCAATCATGTGCAAAGGAAGCTGACAGAATAGGAAAGAATCTTTGTCAGCTACATATCTGACAGAGGATTAATATCCAGAATATAATAAGAACTTAAAAGCTGTCCTGGAGAGATGACTCATAGGTTAAAAGCACTGACTGCACTATCTGAGGACTGGGGTCTGTAATTGGAGCTCTGTGTACTCCAATTACCCATTATGGCCTCTGCAAACACCAGGCATGCACTTGGTACTCAGACTTACATGCAGACAAAGCATCCACATATATAATACACATACATAATATATATATATATATATATATATATATATATATATATATACATACAAATTAGCCAGGTGGTGATGGCACACACCTTTTATCTCAGCACTCAGTAGGCAAACAGGGGCAGGCAGATCTCTGAGTTCCATCAAGTCCAGCCTGTTCTACAGAGCAAGTTCCGGGATAGATGGGGCTACACAGAGAAATCTTGTCATGAAAAACAAACAAACAAAAACAAAACAAAACAAAAGCAAATAACCCACTTAAATAATGTTCATGGAATCAGAGCATCTCCAAAGAAGAATAATAGATCACTAAGAAATATCTCAAAAATGTTCACCATCTGTAGCAATTATAGAAATGCAAACAAAACAGCTTGTGATTTTATCTTACCCCTAATAGAATGGCAAAGATCAACAATTGATAAAGAGTGATGTACGGACTGTGAGGAGGGGGACCCTTGGTCACTGTTGGTGGGTTTACAAACTGGTACAACCACTCTTGAAATCCTCAAAGAGCTAAAGATAAATCTACCATTTGACTCAACTCTACCACTTCTTGGCATAAGCCCAATAGACTGATATCTTGGTCAACATATACTTTTCCAGCCATGTTTATTGTTGTTTTAGCAACAGTAGCTAGGAAATGGAAACAATATAAATGTCCTTCACATGACAAATGGATTATGAAAATGTCATACATATATAATATTGAACACTACTCAGCTCTAAATAAAAATGAATGTTGCAGGTAAATGAAGGAACTAGAAAAGATCATACTAGGTGAAATAACCCAGACCCAGATAGATAAAATTCACATGTTCTTTTTTTACTGAGATTCTCAATTCCAAATTTTCAGATAAGAGTTATTTGAGTAACTGCAGAACCAGGAACATAAAAAGGGACCACAGTGTGTGTGTGTGTGTGTGTGTGTGTGTGTGTGTGTGTGTGTGTGTGTGTGTGTGTTGTATAGAGGGATGTTTCAGGCCAGAAATGACCTGAGAGGGGAAATGGTAATAATGGGGTCTCTAATTATGAAGGCAGGAAGGAGATAAATACAGAAGAAGGAGGAACGTAAAATAACAAGATCTCTAAAAAAGTCATAAAAACCATATTATTAACTATCTTCTCAAAATTAATGTAAGTGTAAGTTGGTATACACACACATACATACACACACACACACACACACACGCACACACACAGTTTAAATGAAATTTCCCCATCTCATCTGACACATGCTATTCAAAAGCATAGGTAGACTATCAGCACCATTCCCCTAAAAAGTCCTCTTTTAAATTATTGGTCAGGATTGTCCAAGAGATTACCCCCCCCCCCATATTATAGGCTATTGCTGAGTTATCACCCAGATATAAGATAAATCCCTTGTGGTGAATTGAAAGAAAATCGCCCCCCAAAGGTGACATCATTAAGAGGTGTAACTTTATTGGAGGAAATGTGTTACTGTGGGGGTGGGCTTTGAGGTCTCTTATGTTCAATGTACATCAGTGTCATAGTTCACTTCCTGTTGCTTGAGGATCAAGATGTAGAATTCTCAGCTCATTCTCCAGGACCATGTCTGCTTGTATGCTGCCATGTATCCTGCAATAATGATAATGGACCACACTTTTGAAACTGTAAGCCACCCCAATTAAATGCTTTTCTTTATAAGAGTTGCCATGGCCATGGTTCTTTTTCACAGCAATAGAATCCCTAATGAAGACATTCCTATTGTTGAAGAAACCAAATGAGCTTGGTATGACCTGAAAACATCCTGTCTCAGCGCTAGCCTTTATGGTACCAGAAAGTGCCATGTAAGCTTTCAAAGGAGTTAAGTAACCACCACTTCTAGTCAGCTATGACACCTATATACTACAATGTCCAGCATGGGAAGACAACTGCAGTCATGGCATGCATAAATTGATGGTAATAATCTCTCTAATTGGACTTATGATATGCTCAGAAAGAGAGAACTTATGCTTCTTATTGGAAACATGGCTGATTTCCTCAGGTTAGTGATGTCATGCATCTTGGAGGAGAACTTACAACTTCTATTTTACTAAACCAGAATAATCCCAAACTATATTCTAAGTAGTTGTCCTTTTACCTACAGAAAATTGTAGTCCTTACTTATCTTCAAGGAGACTTGGTTTTGCAACAGCTGGTAACCATTACAGGAAGCCACAGCCAAACAAAATGAAAAATTGTGGAGCTCAGTTTCAAATGATATATCTATAACTCAACTCTTGCCACCTAAGGCTCAGGTGTAGGTGGAGTTTTCCCATCCTTGCAGCCACTTCCCAAATAACCACAAGAGGGTATTATTATTAATTATAAATGATTGGCCAATAGCTGAGGCTTATTACTATATAGCTCTTACAACTTAACCCATTTCTATTAATCTATGTATTGCCACATGGCTCATGGCTTTACCTGTCCTCCAGTATGTCTTGCTCACTCTGTGTCTCCTGTTAACTCCACTGACTCTGCCCTTCTTCTTCCCAGCATTCTTAGTTTGGCTGTTCCACCTATACTTCCTGCCTGGACAGTCAGTTCCTTATGAACCAATAAGAGTAATATACATTCACAGTGTACTTAAGGATTATTCCACAGCATTCGGGAATCATTGCATAAGAGAGGGCAGAAAGACTGTAAGATGCTGAGAAACGGAGTTTACTGTGAGATTGTGTTTCCTAGAAATATCAGGAGTTACACCCATGATGACTCAACAATATGGCTGCCTAAGCATGTCCTAAAAGAGGTTGACACCAACAGACATACTAAAATGAAAGTAGAAAAGCTCAAGAAAGCTTGACCCTAGACAAAGAACTGCAGGCAACACAGCATTCCTAGAGTGAGAGATATAGTCTTCCCCAGGGAAGAACATGCCACTTGGTTATCTAAATCAAATGGTCTGCCCTGAAGTTACATATGTATAAGTGACATTAAATGGATTGAAAAAGTTGTATTTATGTATTTAAGGAGAGATATAGATAAAACACAGAAACACAAAAACAACAATTAAGAAAAAGTGGTCATGAATTTGGAAGATAGTGAGAAGGTGTATATTTGGGAGGTTTTAGGGGAGGAAAGGGAAGTGAAAAAATGATGCAATTGTATTAATGTCAAAAATATTGGAATAACAATATATCATAAGACCATACACTACCATTTAATCACATTCTAAAGAATGAGAATTTTTTGTTTTCATTGACTATATGAGATAACTGTTTTCTAAAATTATAATTATAGAGTTATGATTGCTATATTTAGACTAAATGGTGTATACTGGTCTCATCTTAGTTATACAGTGGCATAACACATCTATCATGCTCAATGACAAGAATTATTTCATTTAAAATATCTGGAATCTCTTTTACTGAGAAAATGATATGATTTTCTCAAGGAGATCTTACCCTTAATTCCAGAAGCAGCCCCATATGAGCCATGTTCTCAGATGAAGAGAAACTGTCCTCTGGGAGTGAAAGTGAAAAGGCATAAAATTTCCACATGTTTATAACATTTCTAGGGATCTTTTATATGATTGGAAAGCACTTTGGCTTCTTAAGTGAATATTCCTGTAAGATAGTCATTCCTATTTTAATTGCACAAATACACATTTTATACTTGACTTCATATTAACCAATATTAATTAACATTCACTGCATATTATGTAAATCATCTTGCTTCTTGGTAAGGGGCACACCTCACCTCTGGAAAGATCTTGCACCTACAAGGTTTTCCTTACAGTAACCATCATATATGCTAGTGAAAATATGGGGAGTGTTTCTATGATCCAAGCAGTAAACAACATAGAGTAGGAATAAGCCTCACAGTGGAAGAGCTCAGGGGAGGAACTCTCATGTTTACCTATACTAAAATGTTATGAAGATTTTCTAAAGGATGTAGACACTTGGGAACTTATGGTTCCTCAGAGTAGTTCCATCAAAGTAAGATGAAATGTAGAGAAATTACTTTATTAAAATTACTTTCTGCATTTTAAAACAGCTGAGGAACTTTATCATGAAAACATGAACCTTAATATGAAACAATTAATAAAATTTAACATTTGGTTGTTGCCATTTTAATCCATGGTGCAAACTGAGATCATCGAATGCTACATATATAGTATATACCTACGCATGATAATTTATGTTATAAAGGATGCTCATCATATAAATTCCAGTCTCACACTGATTTACTTAAAGTGGGCCCCACAGATACAATTAGCTTATGAAATGTTTTAGTGAATGGAAAAGTGGAGTGTAAACCTCAAAGGAAGATTTCCATGAGGTAAATTTAATTAAGTGATCCTTTTATTCCCACAGTGTGTAAGGTCTGGAACTCTTCATATTTGTGACATATCACACTTAAGTAAAACTATGAAAATCAGTTAAAGAAATATGATTACCTGTAAATATTTATACAAATACCTGAAAAATGCTTATACCCTACCTTAAATCACATAGCACATGTCTTCCAGTTATTTTTCTTCTCTTTTGCGTTACTGATATTACAGAATATCTTGAGAAATGTACTAAATATTGGGCTTTACCCTGTGCTCCATGATTCTGAGTATTTATAAATCATCATCTTCATTTTAATTAGCATCCAAATACATTCTTAGGTATTGCGCATGATGATTAAATTGTGTCAAACATTTTGAAAGACAATTATCAAGCCATTTTTCTAAGATAATATGTTTTAAAATGCCCACAGTTTGTCGTATTGTAAACAGAAAATGATGCATTTCCTTTGCTAATAGATAGAATTCTGGCAGGCTATGAATCCTGCCATATGTTATAAAACCAATCGTTAGACATATAATCTAAAATTGCATAGGCTGAACAACGTGGCTGTGAAATGTGTGAATTAAAAACACAGTGGATGGGCTTAATATATAACTATATTTTTCAAATCCATTGTGTTCTCTGTGTTGGTGACTAATCTAAAATCACCCTCAATAATCAGAACTATGCATGTCATAAATCATGGGTTTTATCACAACTATAACTTGTGATAGTCATGAAGAATAAAAAAGTTTTAACCTCATGTGACTGGTTATTGAAATTTTGATACTTGTCATAAAATAAGAAAAATTTCCATGAATATATTTGAAGATAGTATTTGTGGTATTTGGAATGATTATGTAAGCAGAAGTGCTCCATCAAATATATGAGGAAGTCAGAGAGTTTGAAGTTGACTTGGCAAATATCCTTTGTAAATGTCATAACAGTATATACCAAAATGAATAGCTGCATGTATGAAGTCCCTGACATGAGCAATGATAAACTTTCAAAATAAGCTGAGACATTTCTATTTTTATTGTAGACAAATAATCCACAATTTTAGCAAAATTTGAATGTATTAATTGTAAGTAGAAATTTTCTGCAGGGGTGAATTTTGTGCTTTTGATGTTGGTATGAATATGTTCTTCTTTTCATCATTAGTCTGTTTACAACCAGATGCAATTTATATGGTGGTCAATTCTGTCACGTGTTCAATTATTTTCCATCCGCTCTTCCACATTTTGCATAAGCACAATTATTTTGATTTTTAATTTTAGTAATTTAATTTTGAAAAGAGGTTCTACTTTGAAGAATCTTTCAAACTTCATTATCCCCTTTTTAAGATTAGTATAGAAAAATTATCACTTTTTCCTATCAGAGATTATGATAATCCAATCTCATTACTATAAAAATATTTCCATGTAGTTTAGCATATTGAGAGATTTTCATTGTTGGACTTTCTTTGTCAAGCCACAGCAATTTTGGGGTTTTCCAAGTATTTTGAAACAGTTAAAAAGAAGATGGATACAGAGATTTCACTGAAAATACCCGGGTTCTTTAGTTTTCTTGCAACTGTAAACAGGTATCTGTAATGTAGCCCCTGATTGAGTGGTGGTTTGGGGCCTGGTGTTATGGGGACTTGTATATGCATGTTACAAACCAGCAAACACTATGGTTCTCTGGGGCACATGTGCACTTTCAATTTTACAACACTCTGCCTTTCAGCTCAAAGGCATCTCCAAGTCTAACGGCTAATGAGGATGTAGGTGCTCCCAGCTGGGTCTGCAGATGTCTGGAATTAGGACGGGCATCCTGCAATAAGCTTGCTCTGTCTTCTTTCCTGTGTTGATGACACAGAAGCCACATTCCTCAGGGAGACCCAAAAGGGGCATCTGGATCAGCTCAGAACCCGATTCAAAAACTGGAACATTAGAGGTCCCTGAACAAACTCTTATACTGGAAAGGGTATTAATGGTGCAGTTTTGCTGTAAGAGCCATGCTTCTTAGTACAACTGACTCATACTGAAAAGATATTCTTGAATGTGCCAGGTGCTTGAATGGAACACAATGAGTCGGCTGTCCTTATGTGGCCTCTGTGTCTTCTTGTCCTGTAAACTAGCTTGTTTGCTTTCATTCTCTCTCTCTCTCTCTCTCTCTCCCATCTCTAACTCTTCTCTTTCCCTTCCTTAAACTATCCCTTAATCCCTCCCTGCTCCTCTCTGATTTCTTCCTGAGTTCTGTCTTTCCCTTTACTTGTTAATGTCACGAAAATGTATTTTTGTAGCTTTAGTGTTAACAGATGTGGAAATTCTTATCATGTTGAAAGTCATGGATGAATTTGTGTACAAAAGTTCCCAGAAAAAGGCTCAAACTGAACCTTCTCCAAGGTTAATCAACTGATTAGAGCTTTCTGATTGCAGAGAGTTTGGGATTTGCAGGGGCCCAGAGTCTAATTTGGGGGGGGCATCTTTAGCCCCATCTTTAGTCCTGCTATGTCCATAACAGTTTTATCACCAGTGAGTAAGTGGTTTGGTATGTACAGAGGACTAGCTCTCTTTTGAAAGATATTAATTTAGCAGACCACTAGCTTTAACTAACTCAAAAGCTAAGAGTTCATTAGACTGCATAGGAAGTTTATAGCTGAGGTTTCCCTGCTTGGCTGTGATCTCTCGATCTCTCTCTCTCTCTCTCTCTCTCTCTCTCTCTCTCTCTCTCTCTCTCTCTCTCTCTGTGTGTGTGTGTGTGTGTGTTTTCTCACGATATATTTGAAAAGTGTCTTGAGTAATGACGTTTTGTTGTTTTCATACTATAAAAACTTTGTGAAACTGCTTCCCTGCTAGAACAAGGAATTTGAGGCAACCTGAATCTCTGTTTCCAGGCCACAGTCATTCATATTTCTCCAGAATAAACTATTTCTTATAAACTTTGAAGAGAAAGTTGTATTTTTGAGTCAACAACTTATGCTTTACAATAAATTACTTGCTTAATTATTTGTTGTGGTTTTGAGATCATTCAAGTAGGTGTCAACATGGAGTATATCATAGTTTTATATCATTCTGTAATTTGCTAGATTAATTTTCATAATGTCTAAATTAAAAACTTAATTTTATCCCCAAATAATACTGAATATAATTTAAGGTCTCCTAGGTTAAGAGACAAAGAAAGTCAGTGTTTTCCAGTCTGTGGCAGTAGAGAGAGCCTGAATTTGCAAATAAGGATGCAGCTAATCATCCCAGTCCTGCCTCAAACATCGCATTTCTTGATTCTTGAAGCCAAGGAGACCAGGAAGCAAAATAGCTTACTGAGTAGCAGAGATATGGGCACAGCCCCAGGCTATTTATTGTCTTTAGAAGCCTGATGAGTTCCTTTACTCATTCTGTTGACCTAAATGTTTTCTTTAGTGACAGGACCAATGTTGCTTTTATTATTATATTTATACTGAATTTTGATCATGTATGATGATCAGTACTTTTTCTTGAGGGATATTGGGAGTGGGTTAGTTTGGCTATTATTAAAGGGAATTTTTGTGCTTCTATATTAATTTTAAGAATGTTTTTACCTGCCTCAGCAAATCATTTTACTGGATATTTAATTGGGATTGCATTGAAGCTGTAGATTATTTTTAGCTGATGACCATTGTCCTCATATTAACATTAACCATTCAAGAGTATGAGAGATCTTTCCATCCTTTATTGACCTCTTCAATTTTTTTCAATACTTTAATGTTTTCTTCATAGAGGTCTTTCACATCCTTGATTAATATTTTTGTGAGGCTATTTTCAACAGGATTTTTCTCCTAGTTAGCTGTTGAGCATGCTTGTCATTCAAGTACTGAATTTTGTACCTTGACACTTTGCAGAAAATGTTTGCAGGATTAAGACTTTTCTGATGCATTATTTGTGGTCTTTCTCATATATATATATATATATATATATATATATTATAAATGTGTAGTATAAATGTACATGTAACTATATCTTCTACAACTAGAGAACTTTTTCCTTTCCTATCTGAAACCCTTTCATTTACTTCTCTTGTGCTATTCTTCTAGCTGAGTTTTCCTGTACTATATTAAATTAGAGTGGAGAGAGTAGATACCCTTGTCATATTTCTTGTTTTAGTGCAAGTGCTTTGTGTAATTTCTTCCTTTGTGTAATATAATATCAGCTGTAAGTTTGTCATACATAGCTTTTATTATGTTGAGATATATTGCTTCTCTTAAATTTTTTTTCAAAAAGTTTTATCCTTAGTGAATGTTGGATTCTGACATGCTCCATTTCCAGGAATTTTTAGCTGACTATATGATTTGTCATCACCTAATCATTTATATGTTGTATAACATATTTATTTTAACATGTAATTTATATTAATCCTGTGACATCATAGATCAAGTGGATTTCACATATGTCAATCCAAATACTGAAAAATACACTTTTTCCCAATGAATTATGGAACTTTCTCTTAACCAGATAATGTACCTGAATACAGAGGGTCCTAACAAACTTAGGAATATTATAATAATTCTTTGTATTCTATCTTATCACAGTGGCATAAAAAGAAAATAGGTCTGTAAAATAGATATGATAAAAAAATCAACAGAAACTTTTGTTCAAGATTCTGGTACGGCAAATAATGGAAACAAGTAAGTAGAAGAAGTGAGAATAAATTAGAAACATATATAGATTTATATTTAAAAAACCCTTAAGCAAATGTTTATTGTGTCCAAATCCCTGATGCTCAACTGGTAAGAGGTGTCAATCAAACTGTGGGGGTAGAGGCTCCTTTCCTCTTCCACATCCTCATAATTCCCTTTCTCTCTCTATCCTGCCTTAACAGGATAACTGGCCTGAGTGACCTCTATTTGAAACATAGATGTGATATTAGAAATGAGGACTATATAAAACAGTACCAACACTCACCAGGTCTCAGGAAGCTATGGTACTTGCTTATCTCTACTGTAGATAACAAAATAAACTTTGAGAGTCTTGTTTATGATACCATTAGCAATTTTATATAAGAAAAATGTTGAAATAGGTAAGTATAATTTCATCATTCCCTCATTTATCAGTCATGGTTTTTCTTAAATGTAAGCATGAGCAGATCTGGACATACTACTACAGAAGTTCTGAGTCCACAAACATCAGTGAGAGTAAAATACCCACAAATAAGACAATAGATCACATGAGTAAGAGTAATCAAGTGCCCCATTTATTCTTCAAGGCTTTCTTTTATGGGGTTCAAGAGAAGAGTGACTTGTTGCTAAAGAATGTAGTTCAGGTGATGCTCTATCTTGATTAATAGATTAGATCATACAATCATTTTCCCTATTGTTCCTGTTCCTTCCAGTAATGCATCCAATTTTTCATCATATGCACACCCGGTTGTGGTGATATATATATATATAATCTTGCTTGAGGATCAGTGCCAGCCATTAGATTAGACATAGAGGTCAGGCAGTGGTGGCACACACCTTTAATCCCAGCACTTGAGATCTCATGCCTTTGCTTGGGAAGCAGACATGCCTTTAATCCCAGGAAGTAATATGACAGGGCAGAGAAAGTTAAGGTGTGAGGAAACAGGAACTTACTCTCTTTAGACTGAGAATTTCATAGAGGTAAGAACAAGTGGCTGGCTGTTGTGCTTTTCTGATCTTTCAGCTTTCACCCTGATATCTGGCTCTGGTTTTTTTTTTTTAATTAAAGGACCATCTAAGATTCAAATATATAGGTACAAGATGCTAAATAGCATCTCCTTAAAGCTTTAATAAAGGACATATGATTTTTCTTATTGATAAGTCACCTGAAACCAGTTCAGCCAGATCATTCTTTCTATTCTTTAATCCCCAAAAGGTTGAGGATACATTTGAATAAAAACTTTGTGAATTTGATTGTTACTAGGGGCAGAAAGCACACTGTTATTCGGAGATGGGAGAACAGAGAGACCAATGGACCTGAGGGGTCAACAGGTTCTGAAATTGCTTGGCAAGACAATGTTTGTAGTGGGGTGTATGTACATAGTATGTGCATGTGAAGGAACTAAGCTGCCAGGTGAACAATTACATGTGGGGTGTCTTAGGGTTTCTATTGCTCTGAAGAGATATCATAACCATGGCAACTCTTATAAAGGAAAACACTTAATTGGAGCAGGCTTATAGTTCAGAGGTTTAGTCCATTATTGTCATGGCAGAAAACATGGTGGTATGCAGGCAGATGTGGTGCTACAGAATGTGCTGAGATTTCTGTATCTAGGTCACAAGGCAGCAGGAAGAGAATGCCATACTAGGCCTGGCATGAGCATCTGAGACCTCAAAGCCCACCTGCCCAACTTCCTCTAATGCCACACTTGTTCCAACAAGCCCACACCTCCTAATAGTTCCACTTTTTATAACTCTATGCGGGGACATTTTCTTTCAGACTAACATGGGTTATCTATAACCCCAAACTAAATTGGTTCTCAGGTGAAACCTCTATTTGCTGCCTCATAGTCAAGGACTAAAATGGACAGTCATCCTTCAGTTTCTGAGGGGCATGGCTTGTTCAAGTTCCTCAAATGAAGTAGCACAGTGTTTGTACATAGCGTACGCACATCTCTAGGTAAACAGTGTTTATACTCTGTGGTTAAGTTAATAATAACAAGGAAAGAAGTCTGTCCATGTTCATTATGAAAGCAGCCATTGCAAAGCTCACACTGTTGATGCAGACAGTTGACTTCACAGGCACAGCCCTCATGAATATGGCATTAAGATGAGCCTTTAAAAAAAACTTAGGGGGATGACTGGCAGTTCTAGCTTTTCCATAACCCACCAAGAAAAGATTTGGAAACCTGGATTACTCTCCTTGGAGTGAAGTAGTGATCATAGCTTTTATGAAGACTTTCCACCTGGAACTTGCTGCAGAGAAAATTAAAGGGAAACAAACTAAGCTACAGAAACATTGACACAAGCTTTATTTATTTTATTTGCATAAGAATTTCAAGTGTACTACATAAAATATTGATTATTCCGAATTATTAATCCTCCACGTATCCATCTCCCAGCACTAATCAGCCTGGAAGGAGACACAGAAAACTGAGGCACAGGCAAGATGCAAACAAGTGAGCTACCAGGAGTAAGAATACACAAACCAGTCCCCAGGAAGAATGAACGCCCTCTGAGTGTGGGCTAACCTGGAAGAGAAATGACAGTCAGACAGCACTCCATGCATCCCTTTCAAGACACCAGGGAGAAAGAGTGAGGCACCTCAGCACATATCTGTGAAATGACTTGGAGCAGAATCAGACACAGACTCTGAGGAGTGATTAAGAAAACCCACTTCTCTGCCATGCTCGACTAACAGGGCTGACGATTCAGGTTGGGAGTGAGCTACTGAGGCGTCAGTTACCAGTGCAAGGTGACGCTGCAATAAGTCATCAGTAAGCCATCTGAGGCAAAGCTGCAAGGAATCTGTCATCAGAATTTAGGCAGTTATTAGCTCCCAAAGTCAGCAGTAAGACAACCGAGAGGGACAGCATGTTCTCTGAAACAGGAAAGGCTGTCTACA
Organism: Peromyscus aztecus; assembly: GCA_902168405.1. Lineage (NCBI taxonomy): Eukaryota > Metazoa > Chordata > Mammalia > Rodentia > Cricetidae > Peromyscus > Peromyscus aztecus. Next base: position 50,077 of record CABHPQ010176046.1, read on the forward strand.
CCAAGTACATTGCAGGGCAATAGAGCTTATACTCAGTCCAAATGATCAAAAGCTGAAGCCTCTGTTCAAGCAAAATGATTGGTACTTACCTGCAAGATTTTAATGTCATGGACAAAACAAAAGGAAGTTTATGGGGTTTTAATTCAAAGCTAATTGCATTTATGTGTGCAAATAAAGACAAAGAAATATGCTAAAATGCTACATAGCTCATTATTGTGAGATGGAATTACACCTTCACTGTGCAGGAGTCTGTTTGGTTTTCTATTTGGTTTTCGTATGTTCTACACTAAGCATGCATACTCATTAGGTTTACTTATGTTGTAAGAAGAAATATCTATGATCTTATTCAGTTTAGCTCAAAGGACATTCCCTCTCAGGCCATGTTACCTTCTGAGGAGGAGGCCACATCCCACAGGTACACAGTTCATCATTTCTGAAACAAGAAAGCTGGCATAAAACTGTGATAGCAAGGTCTTTCTGTCTCAGTCTCCTGTGTTGTTACAGAGGGCAACATGTACAGAACCACCTAAGGTCAGAGACAGGGGAAGACTTCTGTCACAGCACCCATTCCTTCTTAATTCAGAAAAATGTACAGAGCTGTATTAAAAATTAGTTCTACAAGAATTTTCTAACCCAAGTTCTCTCTCATCTAAAACTTTGAAGATACAATAAATTTCAGCACCACACTAAAATACTTTGAAAATATAACTAAAGAGAGAGGAAAAAAAATCACAGTTTGTGATATTTTATACTCAAGGATTTTTTCTCTCTTCCATAAGCTCTCATTAGCATCATTTTTCATTTTACTTAGAGCCACCATTAAGTTTTTCTCCTTATGAATAATTTTGCTAATTCACATCATTGTCCCCTGCCGCCAATGCCACTATGTTAATGTTTCTGTCTTTTGCAATTATTAATTTTCTCTGTCTTCCTTGTAGGAATTTTAATTTTTATTTATTACAGTGTTGTTGGTTTTTATATCAAGTTTCTATATATTGCATATCCAGAGAATTTTTCCCAGTTTCGGTTTCAGCATTTTGCGTCTGTTTAACTTTCTCATTTTCCACACTAACACAAGCTGATTTTCACTCACTGTCTTATATGTTCACTTCAAATTTTCCTCTCTTGATAGTGCAAATCTTAAGGAAGTTGTGCTTCTTCTGTTAAAATAAAGAAACATTGTTTTATTATGCAGAAGATCAATATTGCCAGAAATACGTTTTTCTTTTTAGTAACAGGAAAACCCTCATTCTAGAGTATTTCGTTTCTAGTACAATTTATAATTATTGCTATCTCATTATGTTTACTGGAAGACACTGGACTTGGCTCCAGATGCTGTATAGATTTCCCACAGCTGTTCAGTTTCTTTTTGTGCTTTGGGTAGATTTCCTTTAGGTGAGACCTGTTTTGTAGACAATTCTTTCATCATTGATTCTGGCCAACAATAATGCATTAAATTGCCATTCTACTAGGTGGATTTCCTCTTACTCCAAAAGCTCAGCCAATAGGAATGTACAGTCCTGGACCACTGTGGAGCCTATTACTTATGTTCTGTAACCTTTTAAAATCCTCTAGGATAAGACGTCTTACCCAGTGAGCCACCCACCAGGCTTTACCATCTTTGTGTGTTACTCCAATTCTTCCTACTAACTTTGTGACCCATTTTCTATAAAAAGAGGCCTCAGAATTCAGTCATGTCTAAATTACTCAAAATGGAGAACCCATATCACAGTGAAGTTTGCAAGCTGCTGATGTAAGTAATCAGAGAAGAAGGAAATATCATTGAACCTTTTCTGTTACACAGGGCTTCTTTGAGAATGTTTTAAAATAATATTTTCTCTTCATTGAGTGAATTAAATAGCTATTTTATTCTCTCTTAGGCAGAAAATTTGATTTCAACAAATAAACTGCAATTTTAATCAGAGAATTGTACAACATACTTTCTCTATAATAAATTGAATTATTTTTAGCTGTACTCTCTCTGCTTTAATAAAAATGTGCAAAAGCAGTGCCTATTTTTAAATTAGGTTCAGGAGTTGACATTGTGTTTTGCTGATGATGAATTACAAGATAAGACATTTTAGTGGCTTAATATATATTATAATATACCCTGTGTCATTTATCTTCATTTTGTTCTATAACTTTATCAAGGACAAAATATAGTCATCTCAGTATACTTGGCAGAAATGTCTTATTTGTTTAATGATAATTGAATTACTTCCAAAGGAGTTGACATTCTTCAGAAACAATTTCTGAGTCATGCTGAAAGCAAACTAGATCCTGAAAGATGGGTAAAGTGCTGACAGGAAGTAGCCACAGAAAACCTTGTCCTCATTAAAAACAGAGGCTGCAGATGTAAATAAACACTAAATGGCTTGCAAGTCAATGTGATGTCCTTCTTTAACATACATGGTCAAGGTCAGAAAGGCCTATGGTCCACATGTCTGTTATGGGATCTCTCTCATCATCTCACATTGTGTCAGTTGTTGATGTTCACCTGAAAACCAGGTTGGAGGTTTCACAACAGAGATTATGGCCAATGCTCCTTCTTCCTGTATCACCTACACTCTCCTCCTTGGACACTCCCTTACTCTGCAAGCCTCCATATCACACATAAGGAAGGAGTATCATTGAGTAGACACTATCTAAGAGTCACCAGCTCTGGAGCAAAGCCCAGTCCTGATGGCTGAGTAGTCAATTGAGAGGGGTAAGAATCTATTCTCAACTAATATTGAAGAAAAACGTGGTGAGCATAAGTGTGAAAGAAACACATCTCTCCTTTCCTTCCCTTCCCTTTTTCCTTTCCTTTCCTTTCCTTTCCTTTCCTTTCCTTTCCTTTCCTTTCCTTTCCTTTCCTTTCCTTTCCTTTCCTTTCCTTT
>CABHPQ010176047.1:0-67373 GCA_902168405.1 Peromyscus aztecus
TTGTGGAAATTTATGACTTGAAAATAATTTGCTTGGGTGCTAAGTTGACACAGGGTGGACATGTTGTAGCTAATATTGGTTGTCAATTTAATATGACTTAAAGTGACCATGGAGACAAACCTATGAACAGGTCTGTAAGGAAATTTCTAATTAGGTTAGCTTAGATAGAAGACTCACTCTGCATATGAATGGCAGCAAAGCATGGGCTTAGGTCTCAGACTGAATAAACAGGAGAAAATGAGCTAATAATGCCCATTCATCTGCTCTATTTTCTAAGTGTGGATACAATATGATCTGCTGTCTCAAGTTCCCACTGTCATGCCTTCTCTCCCACATGGACTACATTCACCCAAACTATGATATGAAAAAAAATGTACCCCCTTAAGTTGCTTTTTCTTAGATATTTGGTCACAGCAACCAGAGAAGTGACTAATGCATGTGGGTTCTTTCTATTTGAAATTCCCTCTGGGCATTTGTCATGAAAAGACTTGAACCTTGTCAAATACCTTTGCTACATCTATTATTATCATCTTGTTATTTCTATCCATGAATCTATTTATGTGCTGTGTTGCATCTATTAATTTACATGTATGAGACCAACCTTATAGCTCTGGAATGAAAGCAGCTTGGTCATAGTTTATAATTGTTGTAATATGTTGTTGAGTTTGGTTTGCAAAAGTTTTAGTAAAAACTGTAGGCAATTTCTTAAGCATTTCTTCCAATTCATACAATTATTTGTCTAAGAAATAACCTAAATAAATGGAGAAAAGAAATATCAGGAAAATTTAGACTAGAAATGAAAGGGGAAGTTCTTCAAATCTCTCACTCAATGCAAAAGTCATCTTGAAAAATTTCACAGACAACCAGACGAAGGCTTGAATACCTACCGAAGAGGTAACTCAGTATCACTTTATAAAACAGCAGTGATTTAGTGACTCATTCTTTTTTTTAGTCAATCAACAAACACTTAATGGAGTATCTGCTAAACGGTAAGACACTCCTGGGCATTGTAGAAGAAAAATAAGCAGTACAGAGTCTTTGCCCTCACAAACCCACATTCTGATATGTATCCACATGATGAGCAGATAAATTGGTAAAGATATCACAAAAAGAAAAGAAAAATAAATCACTGTAAGAAAAAAGAGTAGAAGAAGATGGTTTTCATGGGCTAGTAAAGAAATACCCTCTACCAAAGAATCTAAGCAGAAATGTCAACTTCGGGGGAAATAACAAAGAATACAGAGTCTTGGAGGGAAGAATATTCCAGATAAAAGAAAGAACAGACATTAAAACCTAAAATGAGAACAAGCTTCAATTTGTTCAGTGAAAAAACAAATCTAGTGGGGATCAAGTTGCAGACATTTATTAGATATGCTTTAGTTGAATCACTGGCAAGCTTCTTATAATTCATACCTACAAATCTGGTGCCTTTTGTCACTTGCTTAATACATTCACCAAGTAAATCTATTGAATAAAGGAACCAATGCATGAGAACTTCACCCCCAAGGTTGATGAGCTGAGTACGTTTATTCCTGGAAGTACAGCAACATAAACTGGAAGAATGATCTTATCCCAGGTTCCCAGACTCTTCCTCATAAGCCCAGAGCTCACCTTCCACAGCAACACGCACACACTGATAAATCCATCTTGCTCCTCAGATCAGTTTCTGGCTGAAATGCTGAGTGTAGTTGTTATTCCTCTCGTGTACTTCCACTCTGGACACTGGAAATGCAGCAACATAATCAGAACATCTTCTATGACCTTCCTGCCATGACAGAAACCTGGCTTCTCTCTAAGGACATTACTTTGCAGTTGTCACATGGCCATTTTTTTTTTTTTTTGCACAGTTGTGAAGCAGGTAAGTAACTATTTATATCCCCTTAGTGCTTATCTAAAATTCTTGCCCTTTTAGGGCTGGAGATATTTGCTTTGACTACTTTTCTCTACTAGTTTATGTCTTCTGTTGAACTCCTAATTATTGCATGTCATTGGCAAAAAAAATTTCATACGTAACAATATTTTCACTCAAATTCCAACCCCAGTCCTCCCTGTTGCTAGCTTCAGTGACAGCATGAGTGAATTACTAAGAAACTTGGCTTCTCAAATTGCTGGCCTTCCATCTCAAGCTATGTCCTGTGATGCCAGTTGACTGCTAACAGCGCAAGGCTATCACCGACCACGCTTCGAATGTGAACTCACTACAATCACATCTCTTACTTTTGCTGCAACTTTTATTAAATTTTTGGTATTGAAATTTGATATAAACTAACCCCAGTTCCCCAAATTACATGCTATTTCTCCCACTTAGTCTCTTCACAATTCATATGTGCTATCATTTAAATAAATTTTGGATGAACCAATGCTCCCCCATGTCTATTTTTCTTATTTAACTAGAAAAAAATTAACTTTAATCTTGTTTCTCTGTTACAAGTATAAAGGTGAACTTTTCTAGAGAGAAAGGCATAACGGTGTTGTTAATTAAGATATTTAAGAAAAGATCTTCAGGTCTTTAAGAAAAATATCCCCAATGCCAAATTGAGTAACTGAATTGGCTGTATTTGAAACCTGGGGCTTAGCAGAGACACTTGGCTCAGCCTGGGAGGAGGGGACTAGACCTGCCTGGACTGAGTCCACCAGGTTGATCTCAATCCTCGGGGGAGTCATTGCCCTGGAGGAGATGGAAATGGGAGGTGTGACGGGGGAGAGGGGCGGGGCGGGAGGGGAGAGAACGGGGGAATCTATGGCTGATATGTAAAATTGAATTATATTGTAACATAAAATAAAATAAATTCCAAAAAAAGAAATGTTTTAATAGAGGTAATTTTTACAAATCACTGGGAAACCCACAAAGGATCAAGAGTATTAGCAACATTCGAAATGGTTTCACCATTCCAAGCCTGAAAGGAGATAAAAGACATGGAGTTACACAAACCCAAGAACACATCCACCTAAGATAATGTACGACTTTCAATCACAAGAGCAGCACATCTAGAGTGAACCCCCTATGAATATACTTCCATTTAAAGGTTCGATTGAATAATACTCCAAACACAAGAGATGGCTAACACAATCTCATAGTCGGTATCAAGAGGCTTGAGAATGGGCCATGAAGGTCATAGTACCAAGCACAGAGAACAGAGAGAAATTCACAACTCAAAATTAGTAGTTACTGACATCAATTCAACCTTGAAAATACCTATACCTTCCTCTGGCTAATACTTTCTTCAGTTGTCTCATATTTTTCAGAATGATTTCAAAACTCCGCTATTCTCTTTAAAACCGCACTCCCTATCCTTTTCCCCATTTCACCATTATCATGGGGTGGGGAAATAGCAAAAGCTGTAAAAACAATCTCAGCTTCCTTTACATGAATCCACCAAAGCTTTGTAAGCTCTATTCAACTCTACCCCACATTAACAGATGAGTTCCTCTCATCCAAGACCGTTCCCATCTTGATGTTCTGGATCTTATTCCTTTCCTTCTCATTGGGAGCTTTTACACTGTCAACAATCAGCTTTCTCTTTACAACAAATCTCTTTCTCTAGGATCTTTCCCATTAGTACTTGAATATATACTGATATATCCCATCTTTGAAAAATAGTCTTCCAATACCACTTGCCCTTCCAGTAAAGGCCTATTATCACTACTATTCATAGAGGAGCTTTGAAAAAATTTGTATAGACTTTGTATGTACACAGACTGTGGACAAGTTGCCATCCATGCTTTTGAGATGGACACATCTGGGAAGAAGCCTTGAGTGAAAAAACCACCTTGGCTTCACCAACATAGGAGGAAATCGATGAGTTATATAAATGGAACACAAATAGTTCTAGGAGGATCTAGAGATCCATTTTCCTTCATGCTTCTTGAGGTAACAACAAACAAGTGAAATTTCTCCCTTAATTATTGGCTATGAAAGTCACTCAATAGTGTACATTTCCATCACCTTGTCCAAGTTGCTTTTCTCTCCCAAAGGATTCAGAAATTTCTGAGTCCTTCAGGCTTTCTGCAGCTGAAGAGTAGTGATTTTATTGTGGTTAGCGGTATAAATTTGATTTGTCTAATACCTTACAATTCATCATGACAAAACCAGGTGTCCTTTTCTATAAGAACACTTCCCCACAACTAGTGAGAATTTCAGCTACTAGCTCGACATGCAACATGCAAGCATTTTTCACCAGAAACCAGGTACACACCACTTGCTGACTCTTTTAAGGGAAGAATTAGTTCTAGTCCCAAAAGATTTCTGTTAAAGCAGATGCTACTATAACAAAGATCATATGTTAGTATGCATATGACCTAATAATCTTGCTTTAAATTGTACATAGTTAGCCTTCTGCGGGTACAAGGAAGGTATTTAGAGATATGTGTTGAACAGTAAGTATATCAGTCAACAAATTCACTGACACAGAAACAATTTTCCTAATGTCAATCATATCCCCCCCATAAATCCTAAGCAATGTATTTTGAACACCATCCAAGAATGTCTTATGTGATCTCTCTCACTCTTTCTCATCTGTCTCTATCTCTCTCCCCCACTATGTGTGTGTCTGTGTGTGTCTGTGTTTGTGTCTGTGTCTGTGTGTATCATGCATGTGCAGAATTGGAGCAAGATAACTGAGCTTAAAACTTAAGTCTTCTGTTTGCACTCAGCTTGGACAGGGAGTTGAACAGGAAACATGGAGTTATAGGACCCTTTCATTTTAAAGATAAAGATTACAGAAGAGCAATGACTTGATCAAGGTCACACCGTAGTTTTAGGATTTATATTATATCTGATGATTATAGACTCATCAGTCAAGGCTTTTTTCCTCTGCCTCAAGCTACCACCTTCATTTGACCCACCCCAACATTTGTAAATGTGTTCACATTTAGAATGTATTCTTCATTCTCATAAATTATATTTAATGGTTTTTATAAAATGGAAAAGGTAGTCAGGAAAATGACCCAGGTACCATAAATCTGGGCCACATCTCAGTTTCCAGGGCCACTGTAGGCAGGTTAGCAAAATGCATAGGCACCATTCAAGCTTTGTGTTTAAAGGGCAGTGCTTGCCTTCAAAATTGTTAGATTCCTCTCTTAATGTCTTAAGGTCTGCCATCATTTAAACCATTCCTGTCTAAGCATCTTCAATCTTATTAAAATATTTGGCCATATTAAAGTCACATGATAGTAGCCCATGATAAATATTTCTATTCCTCTGGCTTGATTTATGAGAACCAGCTAGTAAATAGTCTCTGATTCAAACAGTGATTAACCATTATTCATGAAGCAAAATGAGACCGCCCTGTCACATCATAAATTTCATGTAATTTTATCTCACTTCATTTTCATGCCAAGCTCCATCTTCTCCTAGCCCAGCATGGACTCAGAAGTGGTGTTCAATGAAACCGAAAAGGAGAAAAGACTTTACTGCCAAGCCATATCTTTGTGGGATGGTGAGAATGACTCAGAGAAACACAGTGACTGGCCGGCACTCATATCAGAACACCCTTGGAAATAGTCTTCAGGGAAAGGCTTGAGGTTTGCCATTGATCCCCTGAATCAATTCAAAGCCAGCCCTTAAAAGACAAAGGCCAGCAATTATGGAAAAGGAGGAATTTGACTGTGATGTGAGCCAAGTGTTTTTGAGACATTTGGTGATAATCTGTAACACTTTCTAACTGTATTCGTGGCAAATCCAGGAAGGGAATCATCCCCTGAGGTGATGACTATTAAGACTCATATAGTAATTCTTCCTCTGCCATGGATTTCCAGTCACTGAAGTCATCACATTGGCCTGAAGACCCTTCAAAATAATGTGTTGCTACTGTAAAGGTCTCCTGTGACTCACAACAAACCACATCTCATCTTGCTGAGCCTCATCCCAATGTCCTCTGCTAACCTTGTATGCAAACTTACCAGTACACTGCTTTATCTTACTGGAATTCACAACCCCTCCTTCTGCTTTCCATAATTTTTAGTATCTCTCCAAATAAACCTTTGGTATCATCTTTTATGGAAATGGGGCCCTAAAAAACTAAAAATATCCTTCTCTATGTCCTTTGTAGCAGCTCTTCTCAGACTACATTGTTAAATGCATTTCCCAGACATCTTGTGAACATGTAAATTAGCGTTTGATAGGACTAAGATGAGGATCTACATTTTCAGGTGCTGTCAATAAGCCAACCTATGGCTCCTACTTTGAGTACCCTCTGGGTAAGGACACCTCTGCTGAGTTTTGACTGCACTTCTTGAGTTGAGCTGCTCAAGAATCCCTTTGCAAATTGTTCAATTACAAGGCTAACTCTACTGCCAAACAAGGGCCCCTTGAGATCAGAAACAATGAATCTTTCAGTTGCGAGTAGCAGAAATTCAGCTGAATCTAGAGTGAGCAAAGAAGAGGGTTGTTTGGGTTCAGTTAATCAAAACAAGAAGTTCAGAGCTTCAGACACAGCCGGACCCAGGTATTCAAACAATGCTGTCAATACTTTTCCTCCGTTGACTCTGCTTAGTTCGGTTTCATTGTTAGCAAGTGAAAGCAGCAAGCCTAACTACCTCAAGGAAAGACATATCCTCTTTCCCAGATGAATACACACTGATAGCAAAGACAATTTAAATCAACAATTACTCATCAGGGCCAGTGAGAGGACTCAGCAGGTCAAAGCACTGGCCACCAAGCCTGACCACCTGAGTTCGATTTTCCAGGCCCAACGTAGTAGGAAACGAAAACCAGTTCTTACAAGTTGTCCTCTGATCTCCATCTGCACACTATGACATGTGCTCCCCAACTCCCAAAATGCACACATGTACACATCAATGCATAAATAAATAAATGTAGCTTTTAAAATATCGGTAATAAAAAAACATGAATCCAACAGTAGAGACATTGGAAATACTGGGACTTGAAATGATAAGAAACTTACTTTACATAAAGAATTCAGGGAGGGGCATAAGGAGTTATGGAAAGAGCAATAGGAGGAACCTGCTAGAGCAGGTGACATCAGGTCTGGACCTAGAAGAATGGCTGTCAGTCTGCATTCAGGCAAAAGTCACATTGAATGCCTCTTTAGATAGCAACTTCATTCATAATGTGTGTATAAATAGGGAAAGCCTGTTTGATGTCCACAGAGTTGAGCTTCATGATACCAAAACTGAGTGTGGCTAAAGAGCTACATGAACTAAGATTCTGAAAACTGAATGTTAGGAAGTAAAGTGCCATATCATCGAAATTCCTTATTATACCAAAGAGACAGCAAATTGAGACCCAGTGATGACTGATTTAATTTCTCTGACAGCATTAATAATTCATCTGCTTATTCCAAAACACCTTGTGCTACCCAGTGCCATAGCAGTGCTGTAATGTCAGAGTTCAAATAAGTATCTATTCTAAGGGAGACTGGGTTTCTTCTAACCAAGCTTATTGCCAACAAATGAGGCATTTCAGAAATGTATCTGTAAACTTTCTGTGATGGCATTAGAAAAACAATGTCAGAAATTCTGCAAATACTGTAGGCACATATGCTATAAGGAATTGACAGGGTTGCAAAGGTAAGTAAGAGGTCACTTCAGCCTGTAGTGGGAATTATTGTACAGAAACTACCTTCAGAGAGATTCATAGATCCCAGAAATATGTGGTTTGAATAAGGACATAATAGGATAGATGGTAAAATTACATTATAGGTACATCAAATTTGTTAAATTAAAACACACTAGGAATCACTCAAGCATACACACATACATATATGTGCATATGCATGCAGCACCCATGCACCATGGTTATGTGCAGTAATCCTGAATCCAGATGTTTTAGATTCAAATCCAGCTCCTCTGAATGCTTGCTAATTGTGTGACATGTGGCAACCATTCAAGTTCTTCTGCCTTAACCCCCTCATGTAAACAACTAAGTACATGCATTTTGGAAAGATTGTCACCATTAAATGAGACAATGCATGCAGACACGTTTAGAGCCGGCCCTACAACACAGTAAGGACCTCCAAGTGTTCACTGTCATAATTGTTCTGCATTTCATTCTACTCCAATAACTGATTCCCTTGAGTGAGAATGATGTGGGCTAGAGGAATCTGCAGGTTTCTTTCTGCCCTAACTTGTCTCCTGGCATAAGGATGCAAACCCGGGGGCTGCAAATGTCTGATCCAAAGATAAACTGTGCATGTAAATTCGAACTTGGGAGATCAAGGTCACTTCAGATACATATGACTTTCACAGTAAAGGCTCACTTTGAAAGCATAATGTCCACAAGCTGCCTCAGAAGTAACATGATTACTGAGAAGGACCCTGGACCATAAGTCAGAAATTTATAGTCTTGTTCCAACTTGGCCATGGCCACTTTCTATGATCTGAATCAAATCAGTCATCTCAATGTCTCATTTTCTCCTGTAAAAATGAAGACGCTGTCACCTACAATTTCTCTCCACTGGGGCTATCACTAGGGTCAAATCAATGTGAAATCGCTTTGAAAATAAAGAAAAGAAATAGAGATAAGAGAATGAAGGTAGTGGGGAAAGACAGAAGGAACAAGAACAAAGGAAGGATTCAAGGAAAGCGAAGAGGACAGGAAGAGAAAGAAGGATGGAAAGAAAGGAGAGATGTGGGGGATGGAATGTTGTCCAGGGCCAGGTTACCAAAGCTGATGGTGTATCGAGCTCTAATTACCCATGAAATCAATTCCAAACATAATTATTGTAATGCAAAGAGTTAACAAAAAACTGTTGAACTAACACTGGTGGGATGTGGGGCAGGGGCATTGCAAGTTCTAGGTCTCTATGTCCTTCAATGAGAAAAGATACCTGTTTCGATGGTCTTGATCTCTGTCCACTCTTCCCATTACTCCCACCAACCCAATGAAAAGGGTGAGTTTAGGAGAATCAGCCTGACATTTTCCCCACACAAAAGCACTGCTTGTCACTGCTTCCAGAGCCTTTAAGGAAAGCCCTCCCTAAGGCAGGGTTGGTGTGAGATAGCCCAAGAGTCTCCACAGGCATACATACTCTCCAACACCCTCACATTCCTCTTTAGGAGCAAAGTGCCCACAGTTCACACATTCTCCTCTTCTTTCTGGAACCAGGGACATCTGCCTGAAAGGCCTGCTGGGAAATAATAGAAAGGAGAATGCTGTAATCTTCTGCTCTCTTGTATGATAATTAATGATTAAAATTGGTTAACATCCATGATTGTAGTATTCTACCACATTGTTATTAATTAACAAAAACATGACTGTTTTATTATACATCACTTATAATAATCACTAAAACAAAAGTGGATTTTAGGTTATTACTTTAGTATTATAAAATGGTCCCCATTCATTAACTTTTTCAAATCTCAAAATTACTTTGTTTGGCATTCAGGGAAGTTGGGATCATTGGGGTAGAAGAAGAAATCAATGTTCAGAGAGGTGAAATCATCTTTGAGACCTGCTTGACTTAAAAGAAGTTAAATATGTCTTCAGCCTTTGTCTTAAATGTTCTTTCACAAATGTCAAATTCATTCCATTATATCTGTCTGCACTGAACCAACCCTGTGCCATTGTAAATCACCCTTATACTATATAAACCTAATTTTGATGTTTTGGGGAATGTTAAAGGGTATTTACAACTTTGAAATGCTGAATACACAAGAGAAATATGTCCCACTGTCCTTCCAGATGCCTTATGCTCCCAGGATACGCGCAGGTCTCACTATGCTGGAAGAGTCTGAGTTAACTAAGGTGTTGTTCATCAGTAGACTTCACATTTGTCTAATAAGAGAAAAGCCAGGTTTTATGGAAAAAATAAGTAATCACAAGGGAGGTCAGAGAAGTTGTCTTGGTGGGAGCAACAGAAACCAGACATACCAAGCTCTGTAAATTATCAGTGTGCTTGCCTCAGGGTCTATACCACAACCTCTGTCTGTTGGGCTTGCCCTTGACCCTTAGACTTCACTCTTCCTTGGGTCAATAACCTTCATGTCCATCTTCCTCACTTTGGAACAGCACTGCAATTCTTTATGCCTGTCTGAGAGTCTGGTCATCTTAACCCAGGTGGATCAGTTTGCTGAAGTTTAGATAAAAGTAGATCCTTTGTTTTCCTCAACACAAAATAACTAATTCATGGAAATCCTCAACAATCAGAGGAAATGCTCTACTAAGTTTGGAAAATTAAAACTATGGGACTCAAACTTCCAATTAGAAACTACAAACAAGGAAATGTAGTACAAAAGGCATGGTTTCTTAAACCAGAGAAGGCAAGATTCCAATCTCAACTATGCACTTTAATTTTGTAGATGTAAGAGCTGTTTTGTTGAATGCTGATTTTTAGACAGCCCTTTTACCTAACTCATTTCAAATGACCCATATTTAACTATGCATTCATTCAGTAAATATGTTCTGAGTACCTACTGTGTTGCAAGCCCTGAGCATGGAGTATATAATCCATTTAGTTCAGTAACTATCAGGAGGGGAAAGTTCACAGTTTGGTGAGACTGTAATCAGAGACACCTAAGCAAGTTTAAATATGAGGAAAATTCTCTGAAATCTGGGATTTAAAATAAGATCCAAGAGATGAATAGAATTTAGTTAGGAGAAAAAGAAAGAGAAGAGGAAGAAGATGAGGAGAACATTCCATACACATAGAAAAGAAAATGTGACCATTATGTGTCAGGAAGAGTCAGTGGCCCATTTTTAACACTGGAAGAAATCCAGAACAACTTAAACATGCAAAATAAGGGGTATGTCTGGGTACAGGGCTATAGAATCAAGCAACAGGTTCATGGCAAAATGAGAAAGGTTTCATTTTATCCTCACTAAGGAAACCATAAAAAGACTTATTTAGAATTCTAGGTGTATTGTTAAGTTAAAAGTTTTAAAAGGTCCCTCGATAAATCCAGATAATAGTTTTTGAAGCAAAGTAGATAGAAGATGATGCAAAGAGCTGAGAAGTAAGAATACAGATCATACTTAGATGTGATGGGGATAGAGAGAAGAAACATATCTGAACCGAACATGGCAAAGAAGCAGCAAGACTTGGTGAGTATCATGGAGGAATTAGGAAAAATACAGAGAAAAGACAAAAGGGACATCTGAGGACCAGAGCTGAGCAACTGGGTCATTGGTGATCCATCTACTAGCTCTGAGTGTACTAGATAAATAAAAGGATGCTCATGAAGAGTAGAGGGAAGACTGTGGATGTGAGTAAAGATATCCTAAACTAAGTGAAGGGCAAATTACCCAGTGTGATACATCAAGAAATAACAGAGAAGAGCTTTCTGTTAGTGGGGGTTCAGACCCCAAAGTGCTACCATGCTGCACTGCTTCCATTCATCCTATGGACTTTGGCCTCCTCATCCACAGAACAGACATAATGATGCCAACTTTGCCTATGGCTTTTCTATAAGTTATTTAAAGTATATTTTTCCTAAAGAGGATTTCCAGATAATAATTCCCCAACTTTTTGACTTTCTACCACCAACACAAACTTCCAAATAAACTCCACAAACAACAAACTTCCATGATTTTGTGAGTTGTTTGTAGATAGTGATACATAAAAAATAAATGTTTAAGATTGAGCTTGAGCACTGGGCTGAGTCTGAGGAATACTGTTGAGGAGAGAGAGGAAGGATCACACAAGCCAGGGAGGTTAGTGTTGTCACAAGGGAACCCACAGAGGCAACTGGCCTGCTCATGTGGGAGCTGACAGATTATGGACCGATAGCTAGAGAGACTGTGTAGGAACAGCCTAGGCCTTCTGCATATGTGTGATGGTTATGTGGCTTGGGATTCCTGGCAGTAGGAGTAGGGTCTTTTCCTAACACTTTTTCTGTGGGGTGTTCTCTAGGCTGTGAATGTGTTGCTCTGATTGGTTAATAAAGTACTGACTGGTCAGTAGCCAGGCAGGAAGTATAGGCGGGACAAAGAGAGAGCAGAATTCTGGGAACAGGAAGGCTGGGTCAAGAGATGCTGCCACCGCTGCCATGAGAAACAGATGTTAAGATACCAGTAAGCCACGAGCCACACGGCAACTTATAGATTCATAAAAAATGGGTTAATTTAAGATATAAAAACTAGATAAAAGCCTGAGCCATTAGGCCAAAGAGTTTAAATAATATAAGCATCTGTGTGTTTATTTGGGTCCGAGCAGCTGTGAGATTGGCAGATGAGAGAGATTTGTCCTGACCGTGGGCCAGGCAGGACCAGGAGATAACCCCAGCTATGCATTTTGGCTGGCTTTTGGGAACCTGTTCCTAGTGCTGGGCTGCCTTGCCCAGTCTTAATACAAGGAGAGGAGTTCAGTCTTACCTCAACTTGATATGCCATGCTTTGTGGAGGTCTGCCTCTTTCTGAACAGAGGTGGAGGAGGGATGAATTGAGGAGGCAGGGGGAGATGGGGGGAGGGGAGGGGAGGAGGGGAAAAGGGAAGCTGCAGTCAGGATGTAAAATAAATGAAAAACTTTAATTAATAAAAAAAGATTGAGCTTGAGTATTATAGCTTATGAATATATTCCATGCTGTGTGACAATGAATAGAAGAAGAAAACGTGTGTCCGTGATTAAACAAACCATTTGATCATGTGGAGTGTTTCACATGACCTAGAATCACTCATCAAAAGGCTAGGTAATTAACACTGGACACTTCATTCCAACTTGTGCTTTCCCCTGATCCCAGCTAGCCAGGTGTTCCCCTAACCTTGCCCTGAATGACCTAAGGGATGCACTCTTCCCCTCTTCTACCTAGGAGAGAAGAGGAAAGAACCCTTTCATGGAGATGTTGGCAGGCATCCCTTCATTTGCAGGCAGCTGCTGTAGAGTCTGTTCTCATTTCCAGGATCTGAAGTCCCTAGCTTTTTGCTTGCTGTCTGTTACTTTGCCACTGCATCATTATTCTTCCTCTTCTCCACAGTTGTCCTCCCTCAGTGCACGTGATCTCCACACCCCCAACCCTGCCAGTCTTCTGCTCCTCATTATTCCAAAACCTTTCACCCTTTCTTCTGCCTATATCTCTATTTGCCTGCACTGACATGCCTTCCCTGGCCCAGCATCCTGCCCTCCTCTCTCCTCAAAGAATCACTTGCCCGTAAGGAACATACACACAGACACCATGGCACCAAATGATGACAGTTATATTTGCACATTTTTTTCCTTATCCTCCAAGTTCCATTAGCATCCCAGAAGCCATTCACATGGTTTTATAAAGCTCACATAAAACGTTGTCTTGTGCACTAGGCTTTATGGTCTACTACTACTCAAGGGCTTACCTGTGAATCCCTAGAGCCTACCACACAAGCTATCAATTAAGAGTCCCCTAAAAAGACTTATCTCAGGGCTGGAATGGTAGTCCAATGGGTGAAATGTTATCTTGCAAACATGAGGACTTGAATTTAATCCTTTAAAATTCATGTTTTAAAAAGAAAGGGTGTAGTGGTACATTTATAATCCCAGCACAGGAAAGGCAGAGTCAGGTGGATCTATGGTTCTCACTAGTTAGTCAGTCTAATCTGTTTGGCAAGTTCTAGGCCAATGAGAAACCCTATCTCAAAAACAAAGTGGACAGCACCTGAGAAACAATATCCAAAATTGACCTATGGTCTCAACATACATATGCATTCAGTTACCTACACATACATAACAACAACAACAACAACACACACACACACACACACACACACACACACACACACACACACACACACTCATGACTTATCTAAATCCAATTCTGTAGCCTGGAATATCTTTGAATGCCAAAACCCATGTTTATTATCTTATATTATTTGGTAATATAAGATAATAAACAAATGGCTTATGTCCATTAATCATGTCAGTTATTTGTCCTTGATATATTATTCAGAATCTTTAGACATTCATTTGTTCATTGGGGTCCAACAGGCATTATCTAAAGATTAGGTGGTTTTCAGAATGCCATTCCTGTCTTTTCACTTCCTCCCAAGAACAATCATTTCCATGACTAGAGTCAAGAGAGTAAAGAATTGGACTATATTTTCAAGTGAATAAATCTCTCTTCAACATGCCATTGTCCTAGGACTCTTACTTTCAGCTCTCATTTCAGACAGAGTATGGAAAGAGGAGTAGAGAGGTGAAGGGCGCCGCATGCTACTTGGAAAACAGCAGGTACTTAGTAATTGCACACTCCAGAGATAAATCGTAGCTGATTCTGAGATCTCTCTCCATCCAATGTCATTGTAATCATTACTGATGCCCACTGTAACAGGGGTTCTGAATTAATGTTTTTAGAGCTGAGAACAGCCAAGACCTGACTTTCCAACTTAGTTCTGATTCCTGACCAGTTCTGCATTTCTAGAAGCTTGATTTCTTTGAACACAAGCTTAGGAAAAAACTGCTGATACTTTCCTCTCCACTACCCTAGATCACTGGTTAGTTTAATACTTTCTAACTTGCTTAATGCTGAAGACAGTCACGTAGTACAAAGAGTACAGGGTCTGAATGAATGGTGCAAGTCCTTTTTCAATTGTGTGTCTGCTGGGATAAGTATGTTTATCCCACAACCACTGTTTCTTCAAGGACTGTAAGAATATAAGGCCCTCTTCTCTCCTGACCTCAGATGGTTTGATGAAAGTCATGTGGGACTACATTTAGCTTCACAAATATTATTGCTACATATCTAAACACTCTGAGGTGCTACAATATTAAGGTGTTAGAAACATTTACATATCAGGAAGAATAAGAGTATAGGGCAAAAATCAAAAACTGGCGGGGAAAAAAAAAAAACTCATGGGAACCACACAGCCAGATGTGTTTAATTTGGCCAGCATCGTGTTTTTATGTTTTGGGGCCAGCATTTAAAAATAAAGATATTTTATATTTTAGAAGAAAGAGACAAAAAATAAAAACAGAATTCCAGTGCCTCTTGGAATCTAGAGTTTTGCAACAGAAGTTTGCTCTCCTAAGCAGGAACACTTAGCCGGAGTGGAGTAGCACCTGCCGTTTCCCATGAGGCATCAGCTATGCAGTCTGCTATCATCTCCACCTCTTACAGGTGAGTGTGGATTCCCACATGCCCAGTCACTCACTTCAATTACTTGGTGTGGGGCCAGACAGTAACTTTCACGTGACCTTCCTGCTGTAGCTGGAGCAGTCAAAGTGAGAAAAACCCTAGATGGAAACCCTGCCTTTTCTGTTAAATGCTTGTTAAACTTGACATGCAGCTAAGCCTATCTGAAACCTCTTGATATGAACACAAAATAATCTGACATGAAGATTTTATGAACCATATGTAATATTTATACCATGTCAGATGTATGTATTAGCCATATATATAATCATTTAAAGATGCCATATTTTCTGAATTGGTATCTATATCAAAACATTGTTAAAAGGAAGGTAATAGCTAACAATAGAAAAGTAGGCAGTGGGGAAAAGACATTTTTGATGAACAATTTCAATACAAACAATATTAGCTGTATGTAAAATGACTTACTTGCTACTAGAGTTAAAAATGAGTAGTACAAATAATTAACAGCACATCGAAATAGCCAGGCTGTCTTTGGAAACCTTCAACTTTTGATCTGTGATTCCAGTGTGTACATGTGTCCATGAGCATGCATGCACACATGTGTGCACATATGTGTGATTTCCCCATCAGTTCTCTTTGCTTTGTCCATATGTTGTGTTTTTCTCAACCTGCCAAAGACTGTATGTGCTTCGGCATTCCAGATCAATTTGGATTTCTATTTTCTCTGACGTCCCCTCTATAATCATCAGATTGGTTATCTGCTCCATTTTCCCACTTTCACTGCCCAAAATCCCCCTGGATCATTAAGAGCAAGTATACAAAGCAGTATGCTATTGTACTTGCTTGTTTCATTCTGGGTTGTGAAGCCCCCAGGACCAAGGATGCTGCCTGAGGGAGATTTTCATGCCTAGGCCACAGTAGCAAGGTTTTTGGTCAATAATTAATTTGTATGTTTTTATGAAAGAGTTTTTAGGTTAGATTAACATGTTTGGATAAAGCAGAATATCTTCCACGTCGTGGGCAGGCCTCATCCAGTCAGCTAAGGGCATAAAAAGATTGGGTTCCCCTTAGGCACGAGACATCTGACTAGTAAGATGCTCTATTAACTTGGGTTTCTCCCACAACTGTGACCTATAGCAAGTATTTGCTTAGGAACTGAGAAACAAGTAAACATGGGTTATGAAATTGGAAATGAATCTTATGATGGAAGAGAATTCTAATTGCATGAAAGACTAGGTGATATCATTTCTAAACACTCCTCCATATTAACAACCTGAGACTACATCTCCACCAAGAAGTGGGCCACTTTGTACCCCTCCTTCATCACAGTTACGTGTGTAGTTCTCTAATCTTGCTCTGAAGCTGAGCATTCTCTGTGAAGACTGAATATAAGGATGGCCTTTCCTATGCTCCTATGCTAGCCTAGGACCTGATCTTTCATAAATCCACAATAAGTACTTCAGTCACTCCGTATTGCATTACACCAAGTTATCCGTCTTGTTTATCTCTAAGTATCCCAAATGGACCTTCCATCCCTCCCAGGTCTACTTATAAATAATGCGCTGTTTTTCTCATTTGTCATATTTTTCATAATTGTTTTTAATGCAATGTATTGATTTTTTGCGTAGCATTTTTAATAAAAACCCTTTCTGGAGACTCTCAGTGCCAGCCACATGTAACATTAAAATATTATAAATGGGGGTGATTGAGAGTGATTTTCTTTTTAACTAATTGAATAGTGATTAAATTAATGAAAAAATCAGAACATCTAAATTGAAATTTTCAAACTTTAAAAAATTGCATGGGGTAAATTAATTTCCATTTGTTCATTGTATCACTATTCACAAAACAGTGCACTATCTCAAGGCACTTAAACAGCATGGACTGTGTAAGATATTGGTGTTAATCTCTTTCCTTGAGTAAAAAAATTAAGATCCAGGGTTAGTAGCAACCCACTCTTCCATCATGTTGAATGTTCAGTAGTCACTGCTATGTTTTAAATATGTGAATTCATTAACCTTCTTACCAACCCTAAGAACTCACCAAGTACTATTTTCTTCATTGAAGATGGTGAATGAAGACAACTAGGCTATGCAGCCTATGTGAATTCAGACCGTTCATTCACCTAGCCAGCAAGTCAGAAGCCAGAACACTAAAGGATCTGGGTGGGCCAAAATCTGTGTTCATGCACCTAGCTCTCATTGGCATCCATTTTTATCCATGTGTACATGAAACACTTGTGCAGAGGTCTATGACTATCAGTGGATCTGAATGGCATTTTCCCCTAAATTAGCAGCTTGGGAACAGCAGATGGATGATCCCTTCAACCATAGCTTAACAGCCTTGGCAACCATGCAGCCTGTCTCTTCACCTGTCATGCATGTGCAAGTTGTATTGCCTTTGCAGCCACAGGTGAAGTCCCCGAGCCCAGTTAGCAGGACCACACTGAAACTGCAGGGAAAGCAGAGGGAGGCCAGGCCGAATTTCTAACAAGACCCGTGGCCTCCAGTGCTCCCCTCACCCGGGGCCTCTGATCCTCAGGCATTCGACGTTCAACTTCAAATGATTTGGCAATTTTAATTGAAAGGCGTTTTAGTCCTTTTTCGGAAAGTACTAAAGGGTAATAGTGAAGAAAAGACTTTAGGTTCAGGGACCATTCTATCTCTGTGAGACCACTGAAGGTCTAAAATGCTTCCCAGCAAGGTCCATTTGCTC
Organism: Peromyscus aztecus; assembly: GCA_902168405.1. NCBI lineage: Eukaryota > Metazoa > Chordata > Mammalia > Rodentia > Cricetidae > Peromyscus > Peromyscus aztecus. The sequence goes on from CABHPQ010176047.1 coordinate 17,675, forward strand.
AGCTATTAATATACTTTATTATTTTTCCACTGTGGCAAGAGTCTAGCATTCCTTTAGCTGGTATTTCTCTTAGGTGGAAAAAAGAAGTCATTATCATTTCGGGCATCAAAAATTCTGCTTTTCCCTCAGATGAGCATTTTTAAAAAGAAGGAAAAAGCAGGCTTCGCTGTGTGAAAAAAAAAATCTAAATGGAATATGTGAGTTAAGTCGTGGGCCTGTTGTCATAGCTATAAAACTGAATTAAAAACAGAAAAAAACAAATTTATAAATTCCCCTATCAACTGACCCTGAATAACAGAAATACATAAAGTACTTAGAGTGACTGATCTTTGTTTAATTTTAAAGCTTCATTTTGATATAGAAATGAAGAGCACAAATCTTATTATAATGACTTTTTAAAAATCTTCCTAGCCAAGACAGTCATAAAGGTGCAATAAGTCACACACACACACACACACACACACACACACACACACACACACACATACACACAGAGCAACCAACAGCTGTCTTATTGAACTTAATGACCCCTCAAGGGGAGGGAAATCATACCTAGTTCTGGAAACCTAGCCAGCTTCCCAGGGTTAGTGAGATCATGGACCTTTGAAAAGAATCTGCTCCCGCCACTTTGCTAGACCAGTATAACTTCACATGCATTCTAAATCTTATCCTTATACCCACACGGAATTCTAGCTAGCACCCCTCATCAAAGGAGTCTGTCTTTACAGCAAATGGAAATCATCACAGAAAACCACAACTGGACACAATGCAGAGATCAATCAATGGTGAGGAGCTCAACCGCAGTGGATACATCTACATCACTGTATCTATGGTTCAAGGAACATTGAAGAAGAGGGGTTGGGAAGATCGTAAGAGTCAGAATACCAGGAAGTCTGCTGTGAAACAGCCTCTCCTAGAAATAGCTGCATAAACAAGATAGGCACAATGGTAATATCAATGGAAATGATAACACAGAAGGGGAATTTTTTGCAAGATCCCACCCCTAGACAAAGAACTACAGGCAACTATTGACTTCTGGGAAAAGAAAAATTAGCCTCTCCCAAGGATGAACTCCCCTTATTAGTTGTCAAATGCATAGCAGTTAGCCCCAAAAGCCATATACATGCAAGCAACAAAAATGGACTCAGCAGGCTGTATTTCTATGCCTTTGTGCATACATTCACACACACACACACACACACACACACACACACACACACACACATACAAGCAAACACATGTATTCGATAATAATAAATAAAAAAGGCTATCAACCTGAGTGGGAGGACATGGAAGAGGTTCAAGGGAGGGTGTCTGGTAGGGACTGGAGAGAGAAAAAAAAAGGGAAAGGTGATATAATTTATTTCAGTTAAAAAACATTTAAAAAAAAACAAAAAAAGAAAAGAAAATCTTCATAGCACACAATATCTGAAATGGATTCTTACAGCTGCTCTCACTCTTCTGGAATGCAAGGTCCCTAAAGCCAGCAAAATTACTACTGACTCCACAGAGTCTAGAAATTTGTAATAGTAGATCTTCACGTTGAATTAATTAATTAATTAATGATTTCCTTTCTTTTTTGTGTGTTTGTTTTTGTTTTTCCGAGACAGGGTTTCTCTGTATAGTTTTGGTGCCTGTCCCGGATCTCACTCTGTAGCCCAGGCTGGCCTCAAACTCACAGAGATCTGCCTGGCTCTGCCTCACAAGTGCTGGGATTAAAGGCATGCACCACCACTGCCTGGCCAATTTCCTTTCTTTTAAAGGCCCCTGTGACCTCTGTTTCTTCTCATATATCCAAGATGTTTCCAGTAATAATAGGGTAGGTGGTGGTGTTATCTCAGTTAGAAATATCCCTCCAGATACATGAGAACTGACGTAAGGTAACTATCAGACTCTTCAAATTCCCATTGTGGGAAGAGCGCTCAGGAGATGAAGGTGGTGGTATCCTGATGAGATATGAGGCCTTTCTAACTCTAAACCATGAAGAGGAGCACTGGAGGTCCTGCACTGGAATGGGTTGAAAGGTAGGATCGTGGAGAAGGCAGAAGAGAGTAGGGAGAAAGTATAGCCACCATTTCCTTGTCCCTGACTAAAGGCCTAAGTTTGTGTAGTTGTTGCCATTTCCCTTACCAAAAGCAGTTGTTTTCTAAGACATACTGTCACCTCATAGAGACAAAGGTCCAAACATTCCTGGTGCACTGGACACTCCTCAGAGCCCCACCAACAGACCTCCACCCAGGACAAACTATGCTTCGCCATGGTCTGCCACCGCCACCTCATTCCCAAAGAGGATCCTTGACATGAGTGAAACAGGTTCTTCTCAAAGCCAGGCATACTCAGCTTGTAAAACTCCCAAGTGTCCCTCTCAGGACTCCTTTGCCCTTTCCCTGACTCCCTGTGTCTGCATTTGCCCTTTGAAACTTGGCCTTGGCTGGGTCCTTAGCTGGGCTATGTGTCAGGGCATCCTGACCTAGCAGTCACCATAGCATCCCAAGAACTCTGTCTGACCCATCTGGGAGCATCTTGGGGCAGTCGGCTTTTAACTGGCTGTATAGGAGCCAGTGGAGAAGCCTCACTCACAAGCAAAGCTGCAGGTACAATGGAAGGGTGTGACCACACTCATGACCCCACCCCAACACCCTGGAGACATTAAGCTTCAATATACACTTTTGCCTGACTCCCAAAGAAACCTTGCTCTTGAGGTCAGGGAGAAGATGATTATAGGTACAGTATAAGGAGGCTGGGGATTGGAGAATCAAGGCAGGTGTGAAACAAACTGGTGGAAAGGAGACAGAACATTTGTTTAAGGAAAAGAATTCAAAAAAAAAGAAAGAAACAAAAGACAGAAAGACTGTAGCTTCCAAGTTCAACCAGATGATTCTAATTCCAACTCTGCTATCTCTGTCTCCATCGGTTTTTTTTTTTTTTTTTTTTTTTTGCTCTGGCTTCCCAGAGCACAGTATCCAACTCCTCACTCCCCTCCCCCACAGTTTACACCCTTCCACTGCCAAGTTGCATCCCTCTGCCAGCACACCCAGCATAAACTCTTTACCGGAAAGCTCCATGCAGGTCCAGACCTTGGGAGCTCTTACCGATAATAAGAACTGTTAGCAGGCAAAGGCGCGTGCCCAATTAAAAGATGGCATTCATTCCAAGAAGGATACTCTGGCAGAGTCCCAAGTGCTTCAAAAGCTCCTCCTCTCACTCTCCCATCCCAGCTTTGATGCTCTGATTATCCTGTTGTCAGATCAATAGCCCATCTGCTCCTTGGTGTCGTCTAAGCTGTCCTGTGTTAAATTAAAACAGATAGGATCAATCCGTGGTTAATTTCTCCCAACCAAACAATTTATCTCTCTTTTGGATGCTCTAGGAGGGTGAATTATATAATCCTGACACACCATTAGGGCTCTCTGACCAAAGAAAGCCTGCCACAATGCCTGCCTGCTCTCTTCATTAGCAGTTCAACAGTGTGACAAAGGCAGAGATTTATCTCAGTGTATTCAGAACCAGCTTGAACCTCAAAAGGAGTGCCAGGTCCCTGCCAGGGAGAAAGAATCTGGAATATCATTGCATGTTAATTATCATGGAGGAGGAACTGGATCCAAATTTGATAAGCTGAACATAAGCTCCTATTTCTGAAGACTCAATTGCCCCACTGAAGAGCAATTCTTTTCTGTTGAAGGTAAAACCTAGGACATCTGGTATAAGAATGTCAAGGGAAACAGGATTTAAGCCCAAACTGAAGCACTAAGGGTTGAAGATGAGGCTTTATTTTAACTTAGGTGATTTGTCCTGGTACTTGCATATGATAATGGATATAAATATATAGCTATATGGGGAATAAAACATGAGTGACCCTTGGAGATGACATAAGTAAACAGTCAAGGCTAATAACCATGAGTCGCACCGAGTGAGAATATGGAGGCTGCAAAGCTGCTGCCCTCAAGTACATGTTCTGTACAAATCCCCTTGCATGGACTTCCTGAACCAAAAGGCCTAGACATTCCTATGACATGGTAAGTCAAGGGCTAGCACCTGGTACAACAAAGAAGCTAAAAGTTTCTGCTTCATGGCTTGGGCCAATGTCTATAATACTTGTTTTTTTTTCTGGTATGGAATGAGTCCAAGGAATACCTGACTCCTGAACTTACGTTCTTTTCTAATATTGTGTTTATTTATTTATTTGAGGGTGTTTGTGACAAATTTTCACTATGTAGTATGTACTATATTCAAACTCATGATCCTCCTGTCTCAGCCTCCCATGTATTGAGATTAGAAGCATATTATGTCATGTCCAGCCTAAACCACTCATACTCTTTTTCTTTCTTGGATTTTTTTGTTTTGTTTTGTTTTTTGAGACAAGATTTTTTTTGTGTAGCCCTGACTGTCCTGGAACTTGCTCTGTAGACCAGGCTGGCCTCAGATATCCTCTTGCTTCTGCCTCTTGAGTGCTTGGATTAAAGATGCACACCACCACTCAACAGTCTTTATTCTTAACTGAAAAAAATGGACATACAATATATTCTGATCATGCTTTCCCCTCCCCTAACTCCTCCCAGGTCCTCCCACCTCCTAAGCCACTCCATGCCCTTTCTTTTTTTTTCTCTCCTAAATTCATACTCTTAACTCATTTCTGAAAGGAAAGAGGAATAGTGGAAGACAATTTGGAAGACTTAGACAGAGGAAGACAGATCTGGTCCATTGTTCATGAGATAAGTCTGGTGCACAGTTGTTCTGCTCTCTAGAAATCATCTCTGCTTTGTGGGCTGAGGGTGAGAATGATAATAACCACCCAATGTCTACTAGAGACTTGCAATATGTCTGGCACTATATTAGGACTTAAAATTCCATTATTTCATCATGGGAAAAAAACACAGCTGTAATAGTTGATGAAGAAGGGTAGGTGATAGAAGAAACACTAGGGAAGGAAGGGGTTGTTGGCTGGATACATACAGAAGGCAAACATCTTGCCCCAAATTTCAGAGTTAACATATTAGAGCCAAGATTCAAACCCAAGAAATTCAATTTCAGAGTCAAAGCTGTTGGTCAGTTCACTGTATTGTATGCCAGAAAAGGGAAAAGAGAAAAAAATCATGATGAGAAAAACAAAACAAGTGAGATGACTTTGGGACTTGTTCCTGGTTTGGTGGTTAGCATCCTGGAGAGCAGAGTATCCCATCATGCCAAGCAAAATATCCAAGACACAGGGCTGATACCCAAATTCTCTGGATAGTATAACCAATAGTGTCATAGACAGTAGCTGTTTTCCCTGCTCAGAATCCATCCCTCCTTATTCTGATCACAACATTCTGACTTCATGTTAATGAACCATCCTTCTATTGTCTCAGTGTTATGACCAAGGTATGGCAAATCACAGTGTTTTGAGTTGAGGATCCTTAGAAACATTTGGAATCTCTGGATTCTTCTATACTTCAAATATTGCTAGACTTTTCCATTTTAAAAAGTCTCTCTTTTCATTGAGGAAATCAGAGGAGGGACTTTGTTGCTTACAACAGCGAGAGTCCTGTGAGTTATAAGTACATAACTTATATGAGTATATAACTTCATAGATGGGGGAATTAAGAACAGTTAACATCTGTCTGTTGTGATCCTGAAGCTGAGCAAAAGTGAGCTGATAAAGAACACAACTCACGAAACTCCCCAAGGAATTGTGGCCTCATTCTATCCATCCTCTAATACAAGAAAGCACTTCATAACTGTCAGTAATGGTAAAAATAAATAAATAAATAAATACTTAAATGATCAACTCTGGAACAAGTTCAGCAGGAAAAGTGACAGCGACTTTGCTGTGTGTAGAAAAGGAAAGGAGCGTGTCAGAGAAGGATATCATGGATTAGAATCAGAAAACAAAAGGATGCCAAAGCCCAAAGAACATGACTGCTCAAAGATGCCTTCTAGGTATGCAGTTCGGTCCAGATAAGTTAGGTCGCCAGGGAAACACACCCACACTAGTTATTTTAAAAGAAGAAATTTAATGTGGGTTAAAATCAGTTTACAAGTTTCCAGAACTGAGTGCAGTGCCCTAATCTACAATCGATGTGTTTAGGGGGCAGAAACAGGAGGACTATGAGTGCAGGTCCCTTCTAGAATACATAGCAAGACCCTGTCTCAATACAAAATGAAAAATACTTAAGCAAATACATAAGGATGATCAAATAATAAAAAAAATACAACAGAAAAACTATCTACAATGGGGATGGACAAAGGTAAGAATTTGGGATTGTTGAAGCAAATATCGTTGAAGAGGGACTCCAAAGAGCTAAGACTCAGACCTTGTGAGAAAGGGAAGTTGTTAAGCTTCAGGATCTTAGAGGAAGAGACCCTCAGAACTGGACTCCACTCCTCTGAGGAAGCATGTGCCCAGGTTTCCTCTGGTAATAAAAATAGAAACGTGGAAAGAGCTGGAAACTAGAATGTATTGCTACTATACTATGAAGAGCTGTTACTAAGTGTCCCTGAGAGGCACAGCAACATGTTGAAGGAAAGGTACACCTAACTCTGAGTTCTTGCCCTCTGGTTGCTCGCTTGGCCCTCATAAGCAGAAATTGACAGGAAGTCACTAGCAAAGAAGAAGTGGGGTGGAGGCTCTAGAGCTGAACCCCCTAGCACTGACATGCAGAATATCAACTTGTGGCTTTGGAGCTGGGAAGCAAAAGCTTCAAAATCAGAGTACACCTTCCCAGCCCATGTAGCATGCAAGGTCATCTAATTGTTCTGAAAGCCATCACGTTGGATAAAATAATAGTACTATTGACAGCTCACATTTCTTGAATACATGGTCTGTGCAAAGTACTGTCTACTAGTTCTCACAGTGCCAAATGCAGATAACATCATTATCTTAGCTTATGTAGATGAGAAAACCAAGGTCAGAATCTCTTCAAAGTAACACAGGTTTCAATCCCTTTGAGCTTTGTCCTTTATGTGTAATTGGCACATACAACTGTTCTAATTTGCCTCTTTTGAGACTTTCCAAGGTCTCATTCACTGTGAATATGATTCTCCCTCTTCCATGCTGCTGCTATTACAACTGTAGGTCACGGTGTCTGTCACACGACCTTTAGCTAGGTATAGTCTACACAGCCTTTGATTGAAAATCCAGACTACCTGCTGAGAGCCTATATATTTGTGTGCACAAACTTTCAGTAATGCTCTTCAACTTTTTATTTCATGAAGTCTTCTTTGTCTCCATTGCTATTCAGTATATATTAGGTGGTCTGAAGTACATATGGATTGGATCAATGAAAATATATATATTTGAGCTTGAAGATGTTAAAGCTCCACCACCCATGTCTCTTCTTAGGGGTATAAACAAAGCCAATGACCCTGGGTTCTTTAAACCATTTTGTCTATCTAGAATGCTCTCAGATAAACCAAAGCATGCACCTAGTCTATGATAAGTCATGGGTCAGTTTTACCTAAATCCCTGGAGGAAAAAGCTTTTTAATTCTGCTATTTCTTTCTTACACATATTGTAAAGCATGCTCTCACTAATATAAGAACTAGAAGGCTGAGGGGCTTGAGTGGCCAATGTCAGGTTCACCAATGTTTTAAGCATGGGCTGCCATATATAGCACACATGCATACTATGAACATCTCAGCCTGAGATACCTAGAGTTTGGGTTATTCCCAATATTTTGTGCCATGGGTGCATGTCTAGTATGCATGGTGAGCTGACCTCATGATGAGCCATAAAATGGCTATAGGGGAAAAAATAGCCAATAGGTCAGAGCCCACAACCAATTCATTCAAGGTCGCAGAGACCAATACATCATTTAGACAAGCCATCTGACCTCTGTGCACCTCACTTTGACCCTTTCCAGGACAATGCCCCTATTATTGATGATTGTTATGGAAATAAGCCTAGATAATCTAAGAGTGAAAATTAGAAACCTGGGTTTTAGGCCTACATCCAAACCTGCCCCTTAACTTGATGCAACCAATGTTAGGTCTGAACTTTTCCATGAAAATAAAGTCCTTGGGCCAGTTCTAATCAAGTAAATGCAAATGTGAATGTTTCCATCCCTTCAAAACCACCTCACTGCCTTGACAGCAGCTATGTACAGGGAACTGAAGATAGTATTATGGAGACCCAGGCTGGAGGAACTCTTCCTAGAAGTGAGAAATCTGGTCCTTCCACAGCAAAAAACATTCCTGAGGCACACCACAGGAAATAAAGAACCTCAAAGAAACTCTCCAGATGTGTATCCTGGTGTTGATCCTCTTCCCTTTCTTCTTGTCTGGGCCTATCATTCTCTGTCATTCACCAATCCTCCTACATAAGAATACAGAAGCAGAGGAACACAAACATACGACACTTAATATTGACGAAGTACCTACTTGAATCTTACTTTTAATAACAGCATTCAAAAATATAGCCAATGCACAATCAAAAATCTGTGTCTTGGGCATTGATTATAAAAGTAGAGGATTTGAGTTGTCTGGTCATTTGTTTGTAACACTTTTACTCAAAGTAAGCAGACACACACATGTGCATATGCACATGCACACATGTACAATGTGCCACCAAGCTAGTATCCTTGGTGTTACTAGAAAAGTTATTAACTTTTCCCAGTTCTCTTTAATCCATATATGAATTCAATTCCAAATATTCTTCAAAAACCTAAGTTAGGTAATGATATAGTCTATGTGGACTAATGGACAAAAACAGAGTCAGTCTAGTCATTAGATCAACCACTGCTCCTTGCAATGAGGACAGAGCTGCCTGTGAGAGCACTTGGTACCCTTCATGGTCCACACAGTCCACAGAAATAACTCATTAATGTATTCCCATCACCCCATTTTTTTAAATCAAAGTCATTCATATATTCACTCATTCAACAAATTTCTGAGTGCCTCTTACGTGCCGAGGGCTGCTCCAGATGTGTAAACAAGTAAGAGACTATCTCCCATGCCCACGGACTTTTTGTCTCCAAATGATAGAACAATGTCTACAGAAAGCCCTGCATCTCAGTAGAAAGACCATCCTTCCTGTTGTGTGACATTTCCTGGGAAGGCATGAATAAAGGTATCTTCTCTCTACACATGTAGTCTAACTTGGTGAACCAATTAATTTTTTAGGCTCACTTTCAGGAGCCTAGGTAAGGAGTTGTTCACAGGAGTGTTGACGACTCAAAGGCTGCTTCATCAACAGGATGAACAAGTGGCACCTGTGACAGCTGACAAATGCTGCATCCATGGTGTTCACTGCCCAGCGTGGATGCGGCTCCACGAAAGAACCTCCTGTCCTCTAGGAATTGTTTCCTGAGTGTGTAAACTCTGGGAGGAGCCTTGTGAATCTTACGGGGTTTTTTGTTTTGTTTTGTTTTGTTTTTTGAGTTTCCTGAGCTAGTAAGGTTCATGAGCTTCCCAAGCTTTGTGTGTCAGATAAGCTTCCTGAGTCTTGGGAACCTCATTCCTCTCTCCAGTAGATAATTTCTCTACTGACACAAAACATCCACGCTCAGGTCCCTTTTCATGCTGGGTTACATACTTTGGACAGCCCTTCCCACATCTCATTTTCATTAGGTCTGCTACATGTAGTCTCTCCAAATTGGCATCCCCCCACAACAAGGACATATAGCAATATAAATTCTCTCCAAACTGCTGTGCCTAGCATAAAATCTCCTACATAACACATTTCTTGCTTGGTTTATCTATTAATCTGATTTGAATTCTGCCAGCTATGATCAGACTGACCTACACTTTTCCTATCACTCCATGTGCCCTCAGAGTCAGGAACTTCACCAGGAGCAGAAAAAAAAATAATTTTATGATTGTAGAAGCACGTAAGCTTCACAGTTTATATGCCCAATCCAAATATATCTTATTTTACGCTATCTTCTTGGAGCAAATAAAAGACAATTTCACAGAGAGAAAGATGTAAGTCTCAGTGGGGACAGGATGCTTGCTATTCTTCAACTAAAGAGAGGAGGGAGTGGGAGAGGAAGTAAGAAAAAGAATGGCTGATTACAGTACATGAAAGTCATCCCTACTCCCTCCAATTTACTTTTGTGATAGTTTTCTGCCCAGATAAAAACGGCAGTATGTGCTGTCGTTTCTCAGAAGTTAAGAACCAAAATACCATGATAACTAGGCATGTAGGAAATGGGAAAAAGAAAAGGTGACTAATGATCAGGTCAAAGATTTCCCAAAAGAGAAATACAGAGACTAAAAGAATGTGCAGAACTCACATCAGGTTCACATCCCTCCTGGAAGAAGGAAAGATGCCAGGGCTGAGGCTGGGTTGACTAACCTGACATATGGGATATTCAAGTATTCTCAGGGTCCAAACAGAATCATTCTACATACTGCTGAATGTAAGAATTATACATAATTCTAGATAAACTCGTGGTTATATCCCTGAAGTATATTTATATCTCAGTTTGTATATTCTATATTTCAGATTGTTCTAGCTAGGCTAATGTATTAGTCATCTTTCCAGCCACTATGACAACTATCTGAAATAAACAGCTTAAAAGGAGGAACTCTTTACTTGGGCTCCTGGTTTCAACGGTTTCACTCCAGAGCCAGCTGGTTCTATTGGTTTGAGGAAGATATGAAGACAGAATATCGTGTCAGGAACTCATGGCAGAAGATGCTGCTCAATATCTGGAAGCAAGAAAGCAAAGAAAGAGGGCAAGAACCTGAGGCCCCAATACAATCTTCCCAGATGTGCCCCCAGGACTTAAAATCCTCCAATTGGGCCCTACATTCCAGTAGCATAGTGACATGGGAACCGAGGCTTTAACGTGTCTAACTTTGGAGAAAACTGCAGATTCAAACCATAGCCACTGACAAAGAAGTATATAGTCTTAAATTTAGAAAAAAAAGTATATAGTCTTAACAACAGCCCATGGATTCTGTAACACAGAATCAGAGAACAGTGGAGAGATAGAAGGGCTACATGTTTAACACCTATATAAGGAAGATATTGAGTCATCTAGAGTCTTACCCAGCCGTACACCTTACATGCTATAATATCATCCTGCAAGGAAAAATATACCCACTGCTGATACATTCGTCATATTATAGGGGTAACCAACTATGTTCTGACAGGCTGTGTCCTGCTCCAGTGAAGTAGTTCATACCTGGTGCCATGAATCTAATCAAAGACTAATGGCTGGGAGATCATAAGCTATAGGTGTAAGCCTACTGCTTCTGTTTTGCGACTGGGTGTTATACCCACAAACTAGGTCCATTAGGGCTTTCTCAGAAAAGCCACTTTCTGTAGTGAACAGTGGTTAATGCCTAGAATCATGGCCGACTGAGACTAAGTAACTATTCGGTGTTCAGTCATCGACAGGACTGCCATATCATCCACCTCCCAAGGCTCAGTGAAGATCCTGGAAGAAGGATCAGTAAGAATGTAAGAGCTGTACAATGAGGAGAAGGTCCACTGAGACATAGGCATGACATGGCTACTGTACTCTTGAACTCACAGCAGCTGCATTTGTATGGACCAAGCCTGACACAGACAGGCTATCAACATTCAAATATTGTAGCTGAAGTTTTCCTGGGTCCCACCTGGTCTGCAGCTGCTCAGACTCAAGTAAACCCACAGAGGCTTATATTAACTAAAATTGCTCAGTCATAAGGTCAGGCTTACTACTGACTAGCTCTTACACCTAAACTCAGCCCATTTCTGTTAATCTATATGTCGTCATGTGTTCCGTGGCTTTACCTGTGTACCATTACAGGCTGCTCCCTGGATGGCGGGCTGGCATCTTCTCACTCAGTCTTCCTCTTCCCAGAATTCTCCTTGTCTGCTTATCCCGCTTATACTTCCTGCCTAGCTACTGACCAATCAGCATTTTATTAAACCAGTGTACAAAAGCATTATTCAACAGCAAAATATAGATGGGAGCTACTGATGTGTTACTCATGTTCCAGTTGATAGATTCACATCCATATTAACATGGGAGGTCAGGTTAAACTTAGTGACTTTTAAAACAAAAAGACACTATAAAAGGAAGAGGTCTTGGGCAAAGGGTATAGGTAAAGGAGGGATAAGAGAGTGTATAGTGTAAGGGGAGTTAAAAGAATATATTGTATACTCAAATGAAATTTCCAAAGAATAAATTAATAAAAAGAAAATAGATACACAAAAATAAAGTGAAAATGTTAGCATCTTGCCTACATAAATGCAGTCTGTAAACAACAAACCCAGCAAACAGATAGGACAGCCAAAAATTCCCATCTCATCCTCCTCTCTCTCATTGCCCCAGGGCAATCTGCATTAACTCCTATATTCGACAAACAATTCTCACGACATGGCTTTATGAAACTTTGAGCCTGGGGAGCACAAGAGGAAAAAGCAGAGCCATGGCTGGCCCCTACCTGCTTGACGAGTTAAGACATGCAGGATATAATCCTGTCCCTCCCTAATGATTAAACTCCCCAGGCCGGGACATGTACAGTCAGAGAAAGATTGATATGATACATCCAAAAAATAAAAAAGGCTTCAATTGGCTGTCAGAACTTTAATTAAAACACTTATAGATCAACTTCACTGCAGCAAATTGTCTGTGCCACTATTACTATAGCAAGATGGATGGTCACTGGGAAAACAGACAAGAACTCTCCCCTGGACTAATGTGTAATTTCATTGCCATTGATTTTTTTTTTTTTTACTTTAAAAAAATTCGTCCCTGGCTCTTGGGAACTGGAACTTGTTCTGGGTGACCTGGCAGCAGTGTTCCTTTTTTTCTTTTGCAAAGGGAGAAAACCATTTCCTAAGCCCATTCATATTTTATCTTCATTGCCCTGATTCAAGATGAAGCTTAAGTTATATAGTAAGAATATGGAGAGTATCAGGAAGTAGCTACTGCAGGCAATAAATGAGGAGGAGTGGGTTGAGTACAGAGAAGGGGGAACGCACAAGGAAAAGGAAAGGTCAAAAGATAGGAGTGAATAAGAAATGAGCAAGAGAACTGGGAAATTAAACACTTAAATAAGATTATTAGTAAAATCTGAAAATAGACTAAGTTATAATTTCAGGTAAAAATTACAAATTCACTGGGGGAATTACTTTTAATCATTTATTTGGTTCACTGAGCAAAATCTTATTTAATACTTCTGATGTGCTATCCACTAAGTTCACATTATAAACCTGAAAATAGATGCAGTAGATCACTTATAAGGAAACAGTATCTTTTGGCTATAACAGAGCAGCTGCACATACAAATTTATAGCAGGTATAACAGTATGCACAAGACATGTGCAAGTCTGAACCAGACCAAATTCCAGCATGGAGATGGAGCTAGGCATGAGCTCAGGACTACTGGCAATTCTTAATTGCTGGGAAATGAAGGGTCGGTTTGAATTCGATATGAAGATTGCCACTGTCATGACAACCACACCCCAGCAGAATACCACACATCCAAGAATATTTGTGCAGCACAGATTGGTCTTGATGGAGGTAAAAAGGGACACAAAGTTGGGGGAGATGAGAAGAGGGTGGGGATCTGGGAAGTGGTCGGGGCATGAGGATGATCAATGATCAATGCATATTGCATGAATTTCTCAAAGGACTAATAAAAAATAAAAAACAAATAATCCTGGAGACAAATTTTATCCACAAACTCATATTCTGTGTATGACTTTTACCACTGTGAGTCATATCTTAAAAACTACCCTGACTCAGTTTCAGAGGTCAGAGTCCACAGTCCTTACCTCCATGACTATGGTGAGCCAGAAAATCATGGTGGTAGAGACACACAACAGGGGCTGCTCACTGAACAACACTCAAGAAACATAGAAAAAAAGAGGAGCAAGAGGTGCAATAGAGTCCTCAAGGACTAGCCCCCCATGACCCACAGCAAGGTTCCATGGCTTAAAGTTTTCAGAACTCCCCAAAACTGGCAACATGAGACTTGTAACAGGACACCTAATTTCCAAAACCTAACATCCATAGTACAGAAGAAAAAAAACTTGTAAAAATTGTTCAGGTTCTTTAAGTAAATATACACTCCATAGTTGGCTGTATCTACATCTTTGTCTGCCTACACACAAAAATGTATAGACATAGTTACAAATAAATATAGTTGTCATGAATAGGATACATAGAAGCTTTGGATTCAAGATGGAAAGAGAGACAGAGAATTTTTCTTCACTCTTGTTCATGTGCATTTAAAAACAGTTTCACATTGCCGGGCGGTGGTGGCGCACGCCTTTAATCCCAGAAATCGGGAGGCAGAGCCAGGCAGATCTCTATGAGTTCGAGGCCAGCCTGGGCTACCAAGTGAGTTCTAGGAAAGGCGCAAAGCTACACAGAGAAACCCTGTCTCGAAAAACCAAAACAACAACAACAAAAATGAGGAAAGGGTTGTAATGACCTTTAGAAGGTAAGAAACTCAAAAACCCAAACACTAGGTCATGCGCTAAAGACTTGATCCAGAATTTACCAGTAGTCAAAGGTAATGTCTTGGATCACGAGGGCGCTGGTGTCTGGAATGGACTAGTCCATTTATGGATTCTCAGCTATAGGCTTGGCGGAGGGGTTTGCTATGAGAATGATCCTTCTCTTTAAGTGTGGCTTCCATGAGATGGCTGGGAAGCTTCCTTACCAGCACAGACTCCCTCCCTGCTATGACATTCTGCCTCCACACAGGGCAATAAAGAGTGGATCCATGTGATTATGGTCTAAAACCATGAGTCATAACAAATCTTTCATTACTTTAAGCTCATGCCTCTCAGGTATCTTGTCCAGTGAACAGAAAGTTAGCATGCCTGGTAAGACCTCTCAGACTTCCAGCTTACAGAACTGTGAGGTGATAATTCCAAGTTGTTTGGGCTTCAATAAAGTTGTGGTAATTTATACTATCAGCCATTAAAACCTAACACAGTAATGTCTGACCACTCATGAAAACTAACCCCAGCCAGTCATAGACCCACAGAGGCATCTACTTGATGAATAATGAAATAAAACTGGTAACTGCTCAATCCAAGAAACCAGAAGCCTCAGAACAAGAGGGACCTATTGTTCATCCAAGTCCAAGGCCGGGAAGTCCCATGGAGAACTGGTAAGACAAGTCTGTATTGGAAGGCTGGAGAATAGAGAGTCTGGTGTCCCTAGCAGTGGAAGCCACTCCAAACCCACATGCTCAAGAAAAATTCAACAGGTAGGAAAGGAAAGAAACTTGCCTCTTCTCCCCATTTTGTTTTGTTGCCCCCAGCCTACTGAGGGTAGGTCTTCTCCAATCAAATTGCTAACCCACATGCCAATTATCTCGAGGATACATCTGAAAGTATTCTTTCCCCATTTCCTAGATGTCTGTCCACCCAGTCTGAGAAGCCACATCAGCCATCACACTGTCTGCCCTGGATCTCTGCAGCAGCCTGCTACCTGCTACCTTCCACTCCCATCTCTTCCTTAGTCTGTCCTTTCCACTTCACCTAGAAGGAGATCAAATCACTTTCCTACTTGGACTATACCTGCTCTGTGACCTCACCACCCATCACCCAAATTCCTGTGCTTTTTACTGTTTTTTGTTGTTGCTCTTGTTGTTGTTGTTGTTTTGTTTGTTTGTTTGGTTTTTGGTGGTGAGAGCATGTTTTTCCTCTTTCATAGCACTTACCTTTTTTCATCTACAACATCTTCAACCTGAAAGCCTTTTTCATGGTTATCCTGTCTGAAGTGTTCATTGCTTTCCTCCATTTGTTCTGCCTTATTTATCACATGACACTTCGATGCCATACACATGAACACACAAATATCAACAAATATGGAAAGAGACAGAGATGGAGACACAGAGAGACAGACTGGTTTGTTTAGGAAATTAACATGTCAACATGGATGAGGGAAATGTCACAAGGCCCCACCCCTTAGATGAAGGGCTTCAGGTGATCAGTGACTGCTGAGAGAAGAGCCAGTCTTCTCCAGGGATGAGCTTCCTTATTTAATCCCAAGTGGTTAGCCCTAAAGACATGTACATATGAGCAATACTAAATGGATGCAGTAAAATGATAATTACAGGAGTGGTCATGAATTTGAGAGGCGATGGGGGAGTTCTGGGAAGAGCTAGAGATGGGGGAGAAGAAGGTAGAAATTATGTAAATATAATACTCATGTATAAAACTCTTAAAAATAAATTTTAAACTTTTTTTAAAAAAGTATTAGCAGTCACGATGATGAAGACTGGTGAGTAGAGTCCTGGTCAGGCTGGCAAGCTAGAAACTCAGAAAATTACTGGAGTCCAAACCTCCTCTCCCTTGGACAGCTTCAGCCCTTTTTCATAAGGCCTTCAAATGATTGGATAAGACCTACCCATGTTGTGGAGGCATCTGCTCTTCTGAAAGTCTGGTTATTTAGAGGGTACCCATATCTGAAAGACTTATCTTCCTTACATCTAGACTAGTAATTTATCAAAAACTGGATATCACGGTCTAACTGATGCATAAGATTAGCTATCACAAGGCATTCTATGTATTTATTTCCAGCCTCTCCATCAGAAAGTAAGCTCCACAGGAATAGGAATTTATCAGTCATATTCACTGTGATTTCTGTATTACCTGTAACAGTGTCTGCATAAAAACTGGTATTCAATAAATGTGTTGAATTCGTAGTGACAAACTGCTTATCCTTAGAAAGCCAGCTTCCCTGATAGACTTCACACAGAATTCATGATGGAATCAAATAAGTCGGTGCTTGAGTTAAGCTAGTGTGGAGTAACCAACTTATTCTTAATAATTCGGGAGGCATAAATTGAAAATCTCACCTTCACCACTCCCATGCTCCCCAAAGCCATCACGATAGCCTCCCTGTGGCAGATGTCATAGAGTAAGTCAGTGGGCAACAGTGGACCCCTCCATGCTTGGACAAGTGGAGCAATGGAGAGCTGAAACATGGGTTAAGGACAGTGAAGAGGAGTCTGCTCTCCCTGAAGCAGGAGTCGTGGAGGAAGCAGAACACAAAGCAAACTCATTGTCTGTGCTGAAATCCCAGCCTCTCATCAGGGTTAGCTCAAGAGCACTGTCAAGGGAGGTGGGTGCATATGTTGTACATTGACATATACAACCACCAGAAAGCACAAAGAATTTTTAAAAGCGATCCCAACTCAAAGTTCAAATGTGCATATACCACATAAAACCACACAGTCACATACAGTGTGAAGTCTGCTGTAGACCTAACTGGTAGATCATCCTTTAAATCAGTGCTTTGTGTGGGAGCTAAGGAAGAGAAATCCAGGAGCTTCTCTCTTCACCTTTGCTCTTTGTCCCAATAGCTGAAACATTTCTCCTCTTTCTGCCTACTACACACTTGACTGTGAATTATGTATTTTATTTACAGGTCCTGTTTCCCTGGCAGCCATAATTTCTATCTTCCCATGTTATCCTAAGGTTGGAATCAAATATCATGTATGAAAGTATTTGACCTAGGGTCTAGTGCATACTGAGGGCCTCAGATAGTATACAGCCACAATTTACAGTACTCTCCTATCCTTGAGCACATGTTGGATAGCAGGAGTAGTAATAACTCATACCTAATCTATAACGTTCTTCCTCCATACTTCAGTTCCATTTGGAATGTCACCAGTTATGGCTGAGAGGCTCAGAAGGCATGTCACACTGCTCTGGAACAAATCTGTCTCCATGACACACAGTATCTCTGCAATCATCCACCTCTTTCAGGTGATCCCACCTAAGCTACTAGGAGTAGAACATCCCTAGGAAGCCTTGCTGTTATACCTGCAGCCAATGTTCCAGGAAAGAGAGGTGTTATCCCCCATCAGAGGGTCCCCAAAGCTTCCAGAATTCAAGGAGTGGAGGAAAACTGTGTTCCATGGATCACCAGGCCTAAAACGTCATCACCAGACTAAGATCACATTTCCACAGTTGGGGCCCTCAAAGGGGGCTACTTCATGTCTCATACATTTTCTAATTAAAATGAAGATGAGAAATATATACTTCACTGAGTCAAAATGGGGTGGGGGAAGGGTAGAAAAGTATTTACAAATGATCCAGATAAGAGATGGCACCCAAACCCTACTGTACCTTCTCCAGTAAAAAGATGAGAAAACTGGACATACTAAAGCCAAGGTCCCCAGAGTGAGAAGATCTGAAAGTGGGGGCTTTCAGTCATGATTTAAGTAATGCTCTTATAAGAACATACAAGAGAAAGATGACCATCCTATTGACCACACAAGAAACTGCAAGGGTGTGGCCATCAGGAGAATAAGAAGAAAACAATTATGCTGTAATCTAATCCAGGACTTCCATGTCTTCCTAGTTATAAGGAATACACTGTTGTGGTTTAAGTCATTAGCCTGTGGAAGTCTGCTATAGCAAGCCCATGATGATTTAACACGGTATTTGTTCATAGGACTAAGTGCTGGAGCAGAGGCTGGTTCCCACAGTGCTGTCCCATCCATCCCAGGTCTCCCATAGTCAAACAAGGAATATTCACAGAAACATACATACCCCACCTTACTCTTCTAGTCCACATAAAGAACAAAGAGAAAAAATATATAACATAATAAAACTAAGCAACCTGTGCTAATAGTTACTCCCCATCTGCACCACAGAAATGTCCAGAATTTCCACCCCAATTCAGGCTTGCCAGTTCCTGCTGTGCAAATGAGCTTTCTTCCCACTCACCATAACTGAGCCCATCAAGTTAGACCCGGGCTGCTCACTTGTGGATCTCTAAGGTATAACCAGTTACACATACGAAGCCCCTCATCCACTCGTAGGTAAGAAAGGTTACCAACACCTGTCCTACATATTAGATGCATGGAAAGGCAGCACAAAGGCACACTAGAGTGGATCCAAAGCAGACAAACATGTGCACAGAGTGGGAGGAACATCAACCTGGAAACCACACAAAATGGGGGTGCTCAGCAACAGGATACTAACTTAAAGATGAGAAAGCCAAGGCACATGTATTGATTCAGCCAAGATCATGTAGAATTAAAAGGTAAATACACACCTTGACCCTAAAGTCTTAACTCATAGAGAGAAAGAAAGATCTAGAGAGATGATTTAGAGGATCTATGCTCTTGGGTGGGGGATAATTACATCTTCGTGTTTATTCACTTATCACTGCACATTAGCTTTTCTTTCCAGCTAGAATGTAAGCAACTAACCAAAGTCATATTAGCAGTAACTGTAACTATCATCAGGGGAAATCACCATGCATTCATCCCTTTTCCAGTACTATCATGAAGTACTTGAGACTAGACAAAATATAGAAGAGAGGAAGCTTTAGCTTACAGGTTAAGATGCTGAGAGTTTAAACAGAATAATGTCAGCTTTCCAAGGTTCCCCCAGCTTCATCACCCCATGATAAATATCCTTACCTGGAGCCATGGCAAGACCAAAAGCCTGAGAGACCAGGACATGGCCAGAATTACAGTTTTGTGATTATCCTTTCACAACACTAAGGGTACCAAAAGAACTACCTCAATTCCTTCCAAGGCCAGCATCCCCAAAGATCTAAGAACCTAGAACATACCACTAAATGCCCCACTGTCTTATGTCACCACAGCAAGGACCAAATTACCAAATAATGAACATCTGAAGACCAGACACATCTATGCCATGATGTATAGGTATTGTTACACCTTGTTACAATTACTGTAAATATCACAATAACAATTATACTCAAAACCAATTCAAAATTACAATTATGACTAAATGTTGCTAGTCCTGTTAGTCAATATAAGAAACCTATATATTTCTGTCACATGTGTTCGCTCTTAAGTACTCTGATAATTTTATTTAAATATGAACTGATTTGCATTGAATTTAAAGTAGATATCTCACAATAGGATATATGTTAAAATACATAAAATTTCATGTTTGTTACAGTGTAATAGATATTGCTGGATAAATGTTAAGATATTAGTCTCCAAAAGGAGTTCACCTGACCACCACAATGTTCCAGAGAACCAGTGGCTTAGAACTGGCAATACAGAGAATTTTTGTAAAGGAGGCAGCTGGGAAAACGACATTGATCTGAGGAAAGCACAAGGAAGTTTGGAGGTGTGAGGCTAGAGGCGTTCATATTTAGATGGAAGTCTATACAGTCAGGATTATTAGCTCTTTTCCAATTCCTGGATAAAATTCTGGTATAAAGATAATACAAACTATTTTCTTGCTGAGCCCAGGCTGAGACAGTGTGAGCTCTTCTCTGCTGCTGTTGTTTGGAATTCTGAGAGGAGCACTAACAATTTCCCCACTTCAACGTTTGTCAACCCTAGCGGACATCAGGTTTTCTGTTCCATCCAGTGCCTGTGACCACCTCGCAAAATTAACAGGAGGTTTAGATAATGGATTTAATGGCAGTGACCATGCTTCATAATTACATGGTGTTTTAGTATTCCCCACCAAGTATTAGTGTCTTAAGTGGGGCCTTCTAAAACCTTAAAACAGGAGTCAAAAGGTCAAAGGCCTCCTAGGCTAAATAGATGATGTGAGTGAGGATGACATCAGAGGCTTATGATTCTCCTGGTACATTACAGTGTACCTGGGGAATAGCCAAGTACTTGCTATATTGCCCACCCATCATGATTTTGTAGACACTGATTCTCAGTACAGGGTTATTGTGATGATGGCCAGGGTTTCTAGGATTCTAAGTTTCTACCCACATAAGAATTCCAGAATTCTGTGCCACATATCCTGCTTCTTCTGTGCTAGGATCCAAATTCAGCCCCCACCCCCCAACTCCATAACTACTGACTTAAGAATGCATGTAGAGAAAGGGTTTCTCACACCGGAAGCAAATTACCCCAGGGGTGGGCTCCCCACATATTCTTGAACACACCATGCAAACATCATTTGGCAAAGTTCTTCCTTTTGCATGCATAGTTATCTTCACAAGCATTAAGAGTTTCATCTACAGATGAAAAGCTGAGGTGTGGCTTTTCTCAAAACTGTACTCAAACCCAACACTAAACTCAACCTCACACAGCTGGAGAAGAGTTGAGCAGGACTATACTTCAGATCTCAACTGACCTCATACAACCATGATACATCTTCCTATGTGTATCACTTCCTGAACAGTTCCTCTACAGTCAGTTAAGAACCCATGCTGCACATGGATGACCCCATGAAGGAGAAGTGGATGAGATCTACATGAGTGGACTTGGGGGGGGTAGCAGAGGGCGAGGAGTGGGGGATGAGAACATAGGGAAATGGGAGGGTCAAGCTGGAACAGGGACAGAGTGGAAGGGCAGGGAGGAAGATACCATGATAGATGAGGACATCATGGGAATAGGAAGAGGCAGGATGCTGGGGAGGCTCTCAGGAATCCACAAGGTTGAACCCACCTTGGTCTGCTGGCAGTGGTCCAGAGGGTACCTGGACCGGTCTACTCTGGTGACCAGCCTAGCAAATAACCTAGCTGTCATCATAGAGTCTTTGTCCAGTGACAGATGGAGGCAGATACAGAGATCCATGGCGAGGCACCAGGCTGAGTTCCAAGAACCCAATGGACCACACTAGTAGAAACACATGAACTGTGGACTGGTGGCTGTGGAGCCCCCATGGGACTGGACTAGGCCCTCTGGACACAGAAGACAGACAGTTGTTTGGCTCAAACTGTTTGGGGGATACCCAAGCAGGGGCATCAGGATCTGTCTCTGATGCATGGGCAGGCTTCTGGGAATCCGGTGCCTGTGGTGTGACACCTTGCACAGCCTTGGTGCAGTGGGAAGGGGCTTGGACCTGCCTAGGCTCCAAGCAGCTGGGCTCTGCTGACTCCCCATGGGAGACCTCGATTTGGGGATGTGGGGATGTGGGTTGGCTTGGAAAAGGGGGGGGGGGGGTGGGAGGAGGGGGGGGGGGGTCTGTGGATAGCATGAGGAGTGAGTAGAAGATTTCTTAATAAAGAAAAATAAAATAAAATAAAATAAAAAGAACCAGTGCTGCAATAGAACCAACCCCATTGCCGGAGGTGTAGTGAGCCAGCTCCGAAATGGTGAGCATGGGAGAGCTGTCCCCATTATTCATCTGCCATGTGGTGGCATGGGCAGAGGAATGATGGGCCTGAGAGCTCCCCCTGTCCACCACCAGCTGCAATACTCTGGAGAGCAGGGCCTGCACCTCACCTCATATGGGCAGCACACTAGAGCCAACCCCATGAGCAGAGGTGTAGATGAGCCAGCCTTGAAATTGTGAGCATGGGAGAGCTGTCTCTATTACACATCTGTCATGTGGCAGCATGGGTGTGGGAAAGATGCCATCACCACCCCATCAATGCCTAAGATACATGGGAGAGCTGGCCCTGAGATCATAAGAGTGGGAGAGCTGGCCCTGTTCCTCATCAGCTGCAGCTCAGCGGAGTGGCCCCTATGCTACCCCGGGCAACACAGTAGATGTGGGTGTGGGAGATCCAACACTGAGGACATGAAAGCAGGAGAACTGGCCCTGTTCCTTGTTCATCACTGCAAGGGGTGAACTCACCCGGGCAATGCAGGAGAGTGCACCCTGGTGGAGAGGACAAGGGAGAGCCGGTGGGCTGACCAACCCTGCAACTACCCAGGCCCAGAACCAGGATTACGTGTTGGCCTACCCCAACATCCACACCATCTGTGATCTGCTGGAGCACTTGAAGGGACCGGTCCTGAAGACCCAAAGTTTCAGGGTTTCCACAACATAGGGCAACACAGGATAAACAAGAGGAGATCCATGGAGGGTCCCTCATTGATAGTGTAGCAGAAACTAGAGGCCTCAAGCCAGGCCAATGACTCTTTGCAATGAACACCTGCAAGTAAAGATATATGAATAAAAGTGTTTACTCTGTGGCTGACTCATTGTGTCACACTGCAGTTTCCATAATAAGATTGATTTTTTTCCTTCTTTTTTCTCTTAAATTTTATTTTATTTTATCTTGTGGGGGAGGTTGCAAGGGCATAGGGTAGATACAAAGGGATGGGAAAATGAATGGGATGGAGATGCATGATGTGAAAGACACAAAGAATAAATAAAAAGAAGGGGGGAAAGTGCTGACTTGATCTGGAGGTCTCTGGACTGTAACTTTCTCACTGAGATATATTTAACAACTTGAAAACAGAATCTTAGAAGCATAGAGTGTGGGCACCTGCTCCAACTGCTTTGCTTGACCCTGGAATTTGATGCCCTAATCAATTGGTTTCATGCTCTTCTAATGTCCAGATATATATACTCTGATGTACCCCAGAGAGTATCACAGAACAACTTTGATTCATCCATTTGCCCAAAGATTTTAACAGGTTGCTTGCAGTAAGCTTAGGGCCCCCTCCTTCTCCTCACTCATGGAAACATCATCATGACTTGCTGGTTCTTCTGGAAATAGCCACTTGCCATAGTGATAAATCTTGGGTTTGCTCTATAACCTCTGATGCAGTTCACATTTTCCCACCAAATTCCACTGTCCAAATTTGGACTCCCAACTTGACCACAGACAGATACGATTTCAGTTTGTGGGATTTTCCCAGCTTTTCTCTGCATTATGGCTGCAAAGCCTGTACCACCAGCTGTGTATGAGGAGCCAGCCCTCCAAAAAAGGCAATTGTGCTCTGTGATAGAATCACTCCCTGCTCCGCTCTGGCTCTGCTGCCAGCTCTGCTCCTCCAGCAGCCTTTTCAGGATTCTGGAGCTGCTTCCAGCCCCTCCTCCCACTCACCAGTTAATGATGTAGGCCCCTGGAGCAGCTCACAATCCTTTAAAAGCCCCAAGGAACAAAAGGGAGGAAATGAGGCATTCCCTTCTTCCTTAGTTCCCTGAGACTCTGTTTTTATTTTCTTCATCACACAAACCCCATCACTCTTCCACTCATTTTCCACGGCCATTTCAAATGGTCTATCATGTCCCAGGCATTTATTTTAGCTCTTGGAGAAAATAAGCTAAATAAGACAGGTGGTTTCTACAAGAACACCTCAAACAGCAGGAAAATGGGAAAAGCGACAACATGGGCCATCCACAGCCCCTTATCCACAGTCCTTAAGGCTGGAGGAGTTTAGAAATTCAGCAGTTTTCAGACCATGGAGTCATTGCATGATATCATGATATATGTATCTGTATATCATGTATATGATGTATTTTTATACGTGTGTATGTATGTATGTTACAAAGCTCCAAAGTCAAGTCTAACTTGTAAATCACACAAGTAACACCATACTAACTCAGAAAAATTAGTCAAAATTGATCCTGGCAGTAAACATTCAATCTCGGAGTCTTCTAGATTTGGGATAGTAGATTTGGGAATTGTAGAATTCTATTATTTTCATTTATTGCCTCCTGTATCCCAACCAGTTGATGTAGCATAGCCCCCTTAACCTTCCAAAACGCACTTCAAAGTGAACTATTCTTTTAATTATCACTGAATACCTTAGAGTGAACTTTTTTTCTATACACCCCTTTAAGTTGCAGCAGGATGCTGCTATCTCTGTTTTAAGGAAAGGAGGCTGAAGTTCACAGATGTTAAGTGACTCCCACAAGATTGCAGAGAAAGTCAATGGCAAGGCTGAGCCGCCTCTCCTACTACCAGAAGCTGTGTTCCCATGATGCAAAACCTCTGCCTTCCCTGGAGGACACTGACTCCATGCATACCCTCCCCGCTTTTCCCTCCTGCTCATAAGACTGTGCCATTTACCTGGAAGGATCTCGTGACCTACCTCACAGATGGATACCCATGGTCCTCGAGTTTTTCTGTTTCCCTGGGAAAAAAAAAACTTCAGGATCAGGCTTGTCTGAGCTGAGATTTATCCTGGCCCTAAGACAAGCTTGAGGATGTCACTCAATCTTTCCAAGGGGTTTTTCATAACTGAGGAACTAGAAGAGTCTACAAGTCAGCATTCATTTTGGGACTAAATATTTTGTGTAAAGTGTTTGATAGTCTTTCTGGAAAACAGTAAGTGCTGGACAAAAAGTAGCCATTGCTATTGACATGAAATTGTCACAAGCATGTTGTTTGTGTATATCCTGTCTCCAGCAGTAGACAAGAGAATGAGACGCAGTAGTATAGAGAAACCTACTGTGCTATGAGCACCTTTTCTGAAGAAGGCCAGTGGTCACATGACTCATGACACTGTGAACATAGCACATTGGCCCAATATTCAGAATTGCCCTGTGAACTGCTACCTGCAGTGGCTTCTGGATTCTGAATCTGCCTGATAACAAAAATATGTGCAAAAGAGATGATGTAATAACTTATTGGGTCTAGCAGAAAATCTTCTGAAAGGGAGTTCGGAGTTTCTGAAGCCAAAGCAGGTGCTAGATAAGAAGTAATCCTGTAGGACAGCCATGCCAGAAGATCCAAATCGACATGAGTGGTTTGGGAGGAAGAGAAGTCAGGGGAAGAGTCAGGGGAAGAGAAGAAGGAAGAGGATGATAAAAAAAGAAAGGTAAAATAAGAGGAGAAGGATGAGAAGGAAGAAAAAGATGGGGAGAGGACAAGGAGGAATCAATGGGACATAGAAGAAGGAGAAGAGGGGGAGGAGAGTATCTGACATCTGGAGCAATAATTGCAGAGAAAAGAACTACAGTGAAATCACAGAGCCGGGACTTGAACCAGACATTCTGTGCTCTTGACCTCCACATTGGCAGCCACAGAACCACCGGCCTCCTGGGACCACTCGAGGAACAGAAATGAAAGTTGAGTGGGCGAGGAAGCCTGTATCAAGGTAGACAGCATATACCTGCTTAAAAAGACACAGCTGCTAATGTATTTCAGGCAAATGATATTGTGTGGGAACACGAGCCAAACATGTCTGGTCTTCTGACTTTTCAAGAGAAAACAGAAATCCAGATATCCATGGGAAAATTCCAGTGTTTTAATGTTGAGTGCTAATTCCATTTATTTAAAGTCACTGTACACAGACAAACACTCACACACACACACACACACACACACACACACACACACACACACCCCTCATCTATGGGGTGGATTTAGTCTATAGGCCTCCAGTTTGAAACACTAACTTAATGAAGGAGGCGGGGTGTTTGTAGTGCAATGTCAGAACTCTGTTTTCTAGCAGAGACAGGAAAACAGAGAGATGTGCTATCAGCATTCTAGAGATGAGCATTTAGAGGCAATTTCTAGGAGCCAACTCTGAAGGAATGAACTCATCAGCAGTTATAAACCACTTCATAAATCCAAGGAAGACGACATGTGTGTCTCTAATTAAAATGGAATAATAAGAACCAGGTTTATCCTCCCAGCAGAAACGACTGGAAAGCAATAGATGAGCTGGAGGCAGGGAGGAGGTACAGGGGAGACCAAAACAGAAAGGAAACAAACAGAAACAAAGCTTGAGGATGCACACATATGAAGCTGCCATGATGAAACCCACCACTTTGTACAGCAACATGATATGCTAATTTTTAAAGTGATAGATTGTCAACATCCTGTTTTATTGTTCTCTTCCTACTCAGTCATAAATTGAGTAACTCTGTACCACGTGTCCAACCATCATAATGTTCTGCCCAAGTACTTGGGACCAGGTGACTACAGACCAACCCCTCTAAAACTATGAGTCGAAAATAAGCCTTTTTCCCCTTAAATAATTTCTGTCAGGTATTTATTTTGTCATAGAGAGACAAAAGTAATTAAGATACAGGATGGATAGAGTTTCAGCTATGAATACCATGGCATTATATTAAAGAATGGCAGTACATACTCCCCATGTTTCCCATTCTTTCTAAAAGTATTCTCCAATTGAAGACTGAGAAAAACCTAAGACCTGCCCTGAGCCCAGGACTTCCTTTAGAAAGCAGCCCACTCTTGGCTACTCTTTCTCAGTGCCTCTCCCTTCTCTACAGACCTGGGATTTGTCCTAGGCAATGATAAAGTGATTAAGAATAAGGCCTCTGTGACCGAGGCTTCCTATCTGCCTGCCATTTCCCTTAACTGGGCCTCAGTTTCCACACCTATGGTCGTGTTAAACTACACAATCTAACAAAATTAATTACCAGTGTTTCATGTAGCCCAGACAGGCCTCAGTTACATAGTCAAGGATGACCTTGAACTTCTGATACTCTAACTGCTGCCTCTACTTCCCAAGTATAGAATTACTGATATAATATATATGATATATATTATATCAGTGTTGGAACATAGTCCAAGAATGGAGTCTTGTGAGAATTCTGAGTGCTTGTGAGAAAACTCCAAGAAAAGAAGACGAAGAGTCTTGTGACCTCAGTTTCTTCGAAACACAGAATTGTTCTTGGAATGTGTTTTCATGCTCCTGCCATGTGTATCAGACACAGTTTCCTGCTCCTGCTGTCATTCATATTCCTATACGGAAAGATATGTTTTTGCCACATCTTTTGCTTTTCCTTGTGATGGAACACCTTACTTGGGTGATTCTTCTCAACCCCTAGAGTATAAAGTACCTGATGCTCTGAATAAAGTTGGCTACTGCTGGAGACTTTAGTCTGCCTCATTTTTAAGCCCCACACTCTACTCTCTTAGGTTTACATTGCCAACTAGAGTGGTAAACATACCACCATACCCAGTTTATATAGGGCCGGGGATCAGGACACTGTGTCTATGAGGCAGTCACTCTACCCACTGAGACTCATTCCCAGCTGGAATAAATAACAATGAGTAAGAAAAAGGATTTTGTCTATCGTGATGCTGTGGCAGACTTCTCCTAGGAATTTTTAAGGACATTAATAATTCACATTTCATAATGATTACTCCTCAACCATATTAGCTCTGATATACACAAGGTGATTTAACACTTTGCAAGAACAAGGAAAATTGCTTTTGACCTTTGGGAAGTGAAATTCAGGGCTTATTGTTTCGAATCTCCCAGGTAAACAATGATTTACAGTGATAAACTGTGTGGTTGCATTTAATCTGGGCCCAAGGCCAAGATGTACTATAGAACAAACGCTTCTAGATAAAACTATGATTGTCAGCAGCAGCAGTAACAGCCAGTGGGGAACAGCTCTTATGAAAGCAAGCCTTTCAAATATAGTTCAAAATAGTGCAGAGGCCTGGGATTTTGTCCTCTTTCAGCCCACTTGGAGTGATAAGGAAGATACGGCACATTACCAGCTGCTTCAAAGTAAAAGATCAGGGGGTTCCAATCTGTATCCAATGAGTGAGTTCTCATATCCATCAACAGAATGAGTTAAACAGAGCGCAACTTGATTGAGAATAAATTAAGGTGGTTAGGTGGTGTTCCATCTTGCAGCCTGCAGATAGAGTTATACATTCGGTAAAGCAGTGACCTTGCTGGGCTAGGTGCAGGAAAACAGAGCCAGAATGCCTGGGCTTGAATCCGAGCTGTGGGATGTCCTCTGTCCTTGACCTTGAGTTCTCCCACACTTAGTCATCCTGCCTTCCTAATGAGGTTATACAAAATCCATGAAGAGACACACTGAAAGTACTACCGTGGCATTAATTACAATACTGCATTTCATGACCAGAAATTAGGTCAGCTGCATAAATGTAAATGTGTTCCTCAGAAAACAAAAACCGCTTCTCGTGTTTTCGTGAAAGCTTTCAAAAACACACCATATGCTAAAATACTCCACATAGTGAAACTAGATGTAAGAGCATAGTATTTAGGATTAAAAAAAAAAAGCACAAGGCTTTGGTTTAACTTTACCAATCAGTAGCTGGGGTCCCTGAGCAAATCTCAGGTTGTCTCTAGGTGCAGTTTGCTGCCATTTTAAATTATGCATACTCCTCTCAAAGATGACAGAGGAAATATTTGTGAAAAATGCTCTGTAAACTTATCTACAAACAAAAAACACCATTGCTCATTTTTCTTGGTGATTTAAGACTACTATTATGAAGGTAGAGTGGTATGCCATAATACAATAAAATTTTACCACATGGGGGTAAATATAAAAAATAACATTACTCCATAGCTGTAGGCGAGGCTTTGTGCCCATCTCCCCATTTCAACAATGGGATTTTATCTGCCTTGAACTTGAGCAGGAAGTGTTTTGATTTGTTTAGTTTTAAATCATCCAACCTCACATCATCCAAAAATAAGCCTTGTTTGCTTATTTGGGCCTTTGTTTTTTTTTTGTTTTTTTTTTTCAATGATAGAGATTGGTCCCAGGCTTTGAACAGACTTGGAAAGTGCTCTATCCCAGAACTATATCCTCAGCCCCTAAAAAGGGGCTTTTTATGTAAACAATGAAAGAAAACCCCAGAGGACCTAACCTACTGTTGCCACTTTCTCAAATAAGTATAAATACGTAACTATCCCAAACTCCCACCCTCACACCCCCAGATAACTGTAGCTCTCACCACCATCAAAGAGGCTTCTTATTGTAACTGCTCAAGACCATCACAGAGAGCCACAACTAAACAAAGTGCAGGGAAAGATGGCGGGGTGTCCAGGTCCAGTGGATATATCTGCAACACAACACCTACATCTAAGGCTCAGGGAGCATCAGGGAAGATGGAGTGAAAAAACAGTAAGAGCCAAAGGACCCAGATACCAGTTGTGAGGTTCTAACTTTTATACATAACAGGGAGCCAAGCCTATGCCTATGAAACCTCAACAATATGATCACCTACATAAGACCTGAGCAATGACAGCACAGCTGATGTGCCAACATAATGGAGTAAATTTTACAAAGCCCCACCCCTAGATGAAGAGTTACAGATAACAGCTGCTGGGGGAGGTGCAAGCTTCTTTCCATAGATGACAGGTTATTCAATCCTAAATTGTCAGCTCTAAGTACACACACACACACACACACACACACACACACAGACACACACACACACATATATGCAACACTAAAGGGACTCAGCAAGGTGTGTGTGTGTGTGTGTGTGTGTGTGTGTGTGTGTGTGTGTGTGTGTAAAAGAAGAGGTTATAAATTTGAGGTGGAGACAGAAAGAGTTGGAGTAAAGAGAGAGAGGGATGGAAACAATGTAAATACGGTACTCATGTCTGAAATTCTCAAACAAGAGTTTAATTTTTTAAATTAAAAAATGATAAACAGACAATAAGAGAGATAGCTGGCTTGCAGACATGTAGGTATAATGATAGAAAGTAATTAAGATATCATAAGAATCACTTGGGTAGAAAAGGCATTGCATTTAAATTTATGTAAATTTAATGCAATAAACTAAGGAGAATGGAAATAAACAGTTGAAACTAGATGTTTCTTACCTGCAGGATTTGTTAATCCATGAGAGATTTATCTAAAGTTTAAAAAATGAAGGATTACAAAATACACTGAAGGAAACCCTTTGAACATTATGCAATCCTTTGTCTAAGAGAAGATTAACATAATTACTTTTTCTCAACCCACATCCTCCTTCCTCCCATATTTATTACCTGCATCATTATGATATTTTTAATTTGCCAGTGTTTAGAGAGTTTGCATGCTATTCTAAAATAATGATTACAATCATATATGATATTAGTACTCTAAAACATAAATGACCAGTATCTTTTTGCATGTGTATACATATATATATGTCTGCATGTATGGAGGCACATATGTGTATACAGTTGCACCTTGTATGTGTGTGTGTGTGTGTGTGTGTGTGTGTGTGTCTGTGTCTGCATCTGTGTCTCTGTGTGTCTGTAAGAGTTCATGGGGAAGCCGGGCGGTGGTGGTGCACGCCTTAAATCCCAGCACTCGGGAGGCAGAGGCAGGATGATCTCTGTGAGTTCGAGGCCAGTCTCGTCTACAGAGCGAGATCCAGGAAAGGCACAAAGCTACACAGAGAAACCCTGTCTCGAAAAAACAAAAAAACAAAAAACAAACAAAAAAAAAAAAACCGAGTTCATGGGGAAGCCCCCAGCTGCCATCAGCAGTCTTCCTCCATCACTAGCTATGATATTCACAGAGCTCATGGACACAGGCTATTCTGGATAGCCAACTTGTTCTGGGGATCCCCTTTCTCTGCCTTCAGGGTGCTGGAATTACAGGTGAGCTGTCACGCTCACTCACTCGCTCTGTAGGTTCTTCCAATTTGAACTCAGGTCCACCATGCTTGTGAGGCCAGCACTGAGCAATCTCCCCAGTCCCTAGGCAATACCTTGAGCACTCACTCCGCACTGGCCAATCCAGTCAGTAGACATGTTGGTGAATGAAACAGAAAGTAGAGAAGATTATCTGAGTGGAGCGAGTATTTCGCAAACGGTGATGTGTGAGTTTTTCAGCTTTCTAGGAAACAAGGACAACTACAAAAGTCATGTGTTTCCCCACTTCTTGCTATCTGGAACCTTTTTGTTTGGATTTTCATCAAAGAACAAATCCTTGCATGAACTTGTTCGAGAAATTCTTCTTGATATTGCCTTCTAAGCATTGCTAGTCCTGAGGGTTTCTGCCTCTTATTATGAAAAGGGCAACTTGGCTGATGATAATCTTCTTGCTTTGATATTCATTTCCTCTGACTTTGTTGCAGAATCTGGCACTCACTGTTGTTGAACAAAGAGTGGAAGATGATGTGCCTGGAGACGGGGAAATCAGTAAACATAAACTTAATTCATAAACTTGCACTATCCATGATGTGAGATGGTGAAGGAGGAAGAAAGACAGTGAAGACAGAAAGAGGGAAGCGGACGCCATGTGACTCCACGTCTTCCAATATCTCTGTGCCCTTGTTAGCATGGTGCTGGACAATGGGGATACAGGTTTGGCTTTGATACTAAGAATCAGAAAAATGTAGATTCCAATCCAGTGTGTGGCCCTGGCTTTCCAGAGAGTTGTGCTTCTTTTTAAGCTTCTGTTTATTCATCTATAAAATAGCCCTCCTAACTACAATGGCAGGGTCTATAAACTAAGTCAACATACATGATGTTTGTGGGTCACTGCTGAGTACTATACAAGGAATACATGCTAAATAAGGAAAGCTAGTATTTCCACACACCTAGGTTTCTTAGAGAATTTAGCCTTGTTTTCTTAACCAGATTGATTTACCCATTAACAGACCAATATCAACTGCTACATTTAAAAAAAAAAAAATCCTGACTTTTCAGGGCACTTGAAGTTTAGGACAATGGGAATATGCATACAGAAAGCAGATAGGCCATCTATTTTAAGTGAATGGCATGTGGGAGAGATTGCTATGAGACATATTCACTTTGAAATTGGAAGGAGTCATCTAGTGGTCCCCAAAATGGTCTCCAAACATTGGATATCACTATATTCAATTGGAAATCTTACTAATCATATATTTGGGGCCTCCACTCGGAGGGTCTATTCTGGATCCTGAGAGACATATAATTTTGCATTGATTACAAGTTTCCATATTAATGTTGGTGCCACTGGCTAGTGAAACATACCTTGAGAGCCAATGGTCTAGAAGGATGCATCTTAATATTTGCTACATATTAGAACCATCTAGAGACTTTTAAAAATCTAAAACCTAAGGTACACCTCACACCAATTAAGTCAGAACTTCTACAGGTAGGTTCAGTGATTGTTAGTTTCCTAGGTGATTTAACAAAAAGCCAACTTAATTTCTAAGTGAAGAAGCAAGGCTTTCTTGTTGATGGAGGAGTGTCTAAATGCTAAGTCTCTCATCTCCCACTGCAGATTCTTGATGAACATGAACACAGATTCTCAGAAAAAGTGAAGTGCAGAGTAGATGGTGTGATAAGCTTCTTTGTTTGAAGACACATCAAAAACATGGTAATATACATGCACTAATTAACACACATACACACATGTGTTATATATAACATATATGATAAATTATTAGAAATCCTAATGGCTTAAAACAATGCTACTATTTCACAGCTTTTAGGTCTACATTTATGCCCAGGCTGCAAGCACCTTAGAATTTGGCTAGAAAAATGCCCACTTCCAAGTCCACTCTGATTTCTGTTAGGAGTTATTACATCTTCATTGGTGGCCATCAAAAATATTGTGTCCTTTTCACATATGCCTCTTTATAGAGCAGCTCTCAACATAACACCAGGAGCCTGTATGCAAGACAGCAGGGAAGAAAGTCCTAACCCCCTTTCCTAACATCATGGAAGTGATATCTCATCTCCTTTGTTCAATAGAAACAACTCACTAGGTCCAGCCCACATTCAAGAAAAGAAGATTATACAAGGGCATGTGAACCAAGAGCCAAGAGTCTGGGTAGGGTTTTGACAGCTATCTGTCACAACAAAACTTCAGGAATTTAAAAGAAAATACTCATAGTAAACCACAGTGCTCTCAGAATACAGAAAATAATGTAGACGCATTAAAGTGAACTCAAAGCTTCAGAGAGATGATTTCCCCCTTGATTATCCACATCAGTAGAGAAAGGAAGGAACCATGTGGGGGGTGGGGGCAGGGAGCTGTGCAAGAAGAGAAGCCAGAAATAAAGGTTTTCCTCCAGATTTCCCAAGGGCTTAAAGGAAAAGAACTTCTGAAAAATCATTACAAAGGTGTAACATGATGCTTTACTGGAATAGAAGAAGCTAGTAGAATATTGGACAAACAGAGGGCAACTGTACTATTCTTATTAAAGACGTTAGGGGAAATATGTAAATATTTAATCTTATCCAGATGACTAGGCTGGCTGAATAAATGGAATAAATACAAATTCAATCTTAAATCTTTATGAAATTATACCCTACCTAGAGATTAAAATAATGTGCTACATAAAAACAAAGAGACCATTTTTACACAAGTGAGTTATTCAGTTGGTCCAGAACAAGTTCACAACTAAAATGTGGTTCTCCTCTGTTTGAGTTCAATATTCTCCCTCCATAACTGTACCTATTACCCAATAATACACAAACAGCCCCAGAGTAGATCATAAGCATTTGAGACAATGGACTCCCTCTATTTTAGCCATCTCTCCCAGAAGCACAACTGTTTTCAAAGATGAGAAACAAGTAAGTAAGTGTTTTATGCTAAATGCAACTTATTTTCCCCCTAATTTCTCTACTTGGGCAAAAAAATGTTTTCCCAGATTTACAAAACAACCTCAGAATATACGCAGCTCCATTAGATTTTATTTTTCCCAATGAGCATTACCTGCGGGTCAGATATTAGCCAAGGACTGCACCAGCTACTGAGATTCCAGAGCTAGGAAGGGTATGTTACCTACTTACGAAGTTCTCATAGCCTAAAAGAGACAGAGGGAATGTCACGATACCATAATGAGAGCAGATGGCTTGCTGAAATCACAGATTCTGGAAATCCGAGTCAGACGGAGGTTCGAGTTGAAGATGGAGTGAAGCTTGTCTGGATTTACATAGGCAAAGCCATCAAGCGAATTAATCGTCTACACAAAGGAAAGGCTTAAAAGAACACACATGGTCTTGACAGGAAAGAAATTCAGCATGGCTTGGATGATGGTTTTATGGAGCAAAGGGACAAAATCTAAAAGCACAAAGGGGAGAATTCTCATTTCCAACGCTGGAGCAAAAAAATTACCACAAACTTAGGAGGTTGAAAAAGGCCTCAAAATACTATCTTACATTTCTGAGGTCTTACATCTAACACAAATCTTTAGAAGGCAAAATCAGAGCAGGTTCCTTCTGGCAGGTACAAGATTGAGACTCCTGTGACTCTAACTTCTAAGGCTGGTGACATTCCTCCACGACTGTTATCAGAGAGCATTCTCCTCTTTATTCAGATTCCCTGCTGCCTTCTTGTGATAATCACATCTACGGTCACAGTTAGGGATCAACTGTGTAACTTGGGATAATCTCTTTATCACAAGATCTCAACTTAATCATATCTGCAAAGTCCCTTTTGTCATAGAAGGTAATATTCACAAGCTCTAATAATAAAAACGTGGTTATCTATTGGGGGGGTCATTATTCCACCAATCATAAAAACTATACAAGCTAAAATGAGCTTATTTTTACTTCAAGAGATTTAGAAAGGGGTGGAAAATCTGAGGCATAAGAGTGATGAAATAGATTTGAGGAGGCTCATGCAGATAGCCAACTTATGGAGGATGAATCAAAGGGTCAAAAAAGACAGTGGACAGCTGAGTTTTCAATAATCTGAGTAAAAGATGAGGATTTAAGCCAAAGAAAAGGCTTGGAAATTGAGATGAGAAATTGATATGATGGATTTTTAGATCTAAATCACAAAGACATTAAGTCTGAAGTCTTCAGACTATTATAATCTAGGGGATAAAATGGCTTAGACATCTGAAAGGACTCACACTAGCTGGAGTAATTGGCCAATGATGAACATACCTCTTTGATGCAATCTTCAAGAGAATTTCAGGTTTAAGACCAGCTGTTAGAAAACTGGGAGAGGAAAAGGAGTTGAAGCTATTCATTCTCATATGTAAGAGTCGGGTTTTAAATGTCTGGAAAATATCTCATGAAGATAACTAGCTACTAAGTCTTAAATTAATGGCATAACTTGGATACTTAGCAAGGAGATCTGTCCAGAGGACTTGATCCTAAATGATATCAGCACATGAGAGGATCAGCTATATAAAAAGATATGATTAATGGTGCTTTTCTGAAACATTTGTAGAGGCTACAAATGAATTCCTGGGAAATTACAGTATGAAAAAGAGAAGGATCTTCCAGAGATTAAAACAGGGAAAGACTTAAGGAGAAATGGCTGGTAAAATGGTATGAAAATCAGAAAAGAATGAGCTTTAGAAGATGAAGAAGAGAACTCTATGTAAGGACTGATGATTTCTGTGAGAGATACAAGTTATTACTAGTAAGCAAATCATACATCAAACAAGCATCACAATCTGAATTCAGCTCTTTGATATCAAAGTGAGACACTGTGAGCTTACATTGGTACAAGATTGGAGTTTGTGGTAAAGATGAAGAAACAGTAAAGGCTATTTATAAATGTAGGAATGGAATGCTAATCCAAAATATCATGACAGGGACTGAACAAGGTGATAAAGAGGCTAAAACCAGGTAAAAATTTGGAAGGAAGTGGTAGAACAAAGGTCTTGGTTCTTAATGATAAATAAAGGACAATCAAAAGAAGGGATGACCTGAAAGTAAAGGATGAAGAACGGGATTCGGCTTTCCCAATTTAAGAAGAAAAAATGTCTATAAGAATGAGAAATGGAGAAAGTAGACAAGATGAAATTAGAATGAGGAACTTTGGAGAAGGTTAGGTTAAACACTCACTTAATACTGTCTTAAACCTGGGCTCTGTGCTTCTAGCTACAGGATCTCTCCTTAGAAGTAAAGCTTCCAAAACTTGGTAGAAATTACTGACTTAAAACATCTCTTCCAAAGAACAGTTGGACATAAGATGAAGGGCATTTGTCTACTGGATTTTCTAATGTATAGTCTTTCAGGATAGTGGTGTTGTGTAACAGCTTCCTCTGAGATTGAAACATTCCATCCTGCAGGGAAGCTCTTTAAGCAGGAAGGTAAACAGCTCAAAATAGCTTCAGGAAGTCCCTAAAACTGACTATATTCACTAGGGCACTCCCTGCTAGAGTAACCAATAAAAGCTGAGAGTACCTCTCAGACTAGTAAAGACAAACTACAAAGAAGACTCTCAGAGGGCAAAATCTGCAAAGAAGGCTCTAAGACCAGACCAGCTGCCTGGAAGAAGCAGAACCCAGCTGAGCTGCCTACAAGAGGTTTAGACTAATTGAGACACCTAGAAAGGACATTCTCCAACATACTGAGCTGCCTGCAGGCTGTGCAGTGTGTACCAGGCTTCCCAGATTTTGTGAGCTATCATCCATGCTGGGATGGGCATAGGTGATGCAGTTGTCTTTGAGTCATTCTTGCTCCTGTAAGTAACCCCTCACTCATATTACTGTAAGTAACCCAAATAAAACTCATTGGTTTACCATGTTGAACTTTGATGGTATCTGTATTTTGGTCTGTCATGGGTTCCCCATATAGGGACTAGATAGGTGCATTTAGTCTCCCCAGGAAAAGTTTTGTCATGCAACAATTGGTAGCTCAATCCTTCCATCCTGCATGATTTATCATAAAGAAATGGCTTCCTGTGCAATTGAGTGTCAGGGATGGTGGTGCACTTCATGATGGTTTGATCCTCTGTAAATGTCTATATTTGGTTATGGGAAAAATGTCCTGATGCATAATAGTACTGAGTCAGAGAATGTTTCCCGTGTGTATAAATGTCAAAGACCATATAAAATAAGTATAATCATCTACAGGAGAGAACACTGACAAATTATTTTTGATTAGACCACTGGGTTTGGCAGCATCTCCTGAGTATTATTTATGGAATATGGGTGAAGTTCTATAGCTGAGAGGCAGGAGGAAAGTGCCTCTACATTTTTGGCTAGAAGTAGGATATCTCTTTTACCTCTGGAAAGCAAGAGACCAATAAGTTAAAACTGACCTACACAAATATTCAAAACTTATTATCATTATCAACAAACTGACACATCATGATTCATTTAAATTCACTGGGCCCAGGGATCCTTGTTGACCAGGCAAGCCTAAGAAATGACTTACTAGATCAGAAAATTAAAGAGGTAACCGCTAAGACAGTATTTCCCATAAAATAAACCAGAATCTTTAATCCTAGAAGCCCAAGCCCTCCACACTCCTTGCCTTTATGAGTGCTACAAAATATGCAGATGACTCTTGTGGAATATTCCTTTCCACTGTGTAACTATATGCTGCTGTGATTGGTTGAATAAAGAAGCTGACTGGCCAATAAATGAATAGGATGTAGTTAGGCAGGAGAGCCAAACTGAGAATGATGGGAAGAAGGGCAGAGTGAGAGGAGTCACCAGCAGATGCAGAGAGAAGCAAGATGGGCATAGCATACTGAAATAGGGTACCAAGCCATGTGAAAAACATAGATAAGAAATGTGGGTTAACATAAAAGTAAGAGTTAGCTAAGTAACAAGCCTGAGTTAGTGACTGAGAATATATAATTAATATTAAGCCTCTGTGGTAGTTATTTGGGAACTGACAGACAGGACAGAAACTTCCACCTACAAATGGTGTTCCAATAGGGGGCTGGAATTTCCACATAAGACCTGACAAAGTTTTAAAAAGGATTCTAAACACAAAAGCTGAGTCAAGTGCAGCTTCTTGGTAACAGACTTTTCTCAGGTAGATTCTGTTTGCTAGCAACAAGCAGAGATGTGGCTCATTTGAAAGATGGCATCCTGGCTCAGTGCTAGTGGCAAAAACAGGCATGACTCTTCAAAGAGGCCCTGCTACCAGACACTTAAATGGGCTTTATGAGCACTGGGTGGTGCACTGCTCTGTGACTGTATGGATCCAAAAACTCAGAGTTAGGGTGGTAAAGGTGGCTTGCTCTTACTGGTATCTCTGCCATGAAGCTAGGCTCTCAGGGAACCAAGCAGAGCAGAACCAGTCACCAAAACAGAGACAGAGGTCCTAACCACACCACTTAACAGTTTAAAGGCTCATGTGGTCAGAAAAAGATTACAGATATACAATAAAAAGTGATTTAGGCAGAAAAAAACTGTAAATGGGTTACAGTGTATTTAAAAAATATACATAGGCTTGGGGAAAAAAGGAGAAGATATAGACAGTCATAAAAAGAAATATATAGTTTTAAAATAATAAAATTCTTAAAAGGGGAGTAAAGTAATATAAAAGAAATCAGCCACATGAAGAAACACAAAGAGTCTGGATCCTATGTATTATTTTGTCTTTAAATTTGTTGGCTGCTAAAAGACATTGAATTATAAAGGGTACTAGATTAAAGCAATCTATATATTTTAAAAATATCTTGACTTCAAAATTTAAGTCAAAAGATATATTACTTTGTGTTAGAATTCCTAGCCACTCCCCTAGCTACATGACTGCCCATGTGCTGTCCAGTAGCCAGGCAAGATGCTTAGTCATCCTAGGGCCTTATGTTCTAAGAAATATATGTGCTGCATGATCATATAATCTGCACACAGCATGATCATGTAATCTATGTGCATGCATGACATAGCTACCTAAGCCCATATGCACATGTGTGGGGGTGGGGGACCTATAAAAGCAGGTTCCACCTATTCCTTCCCTCGTTTCCTGCACAGTCATTACATAGCCCTATGCACACCTTTTTTATTCCCTTCCCTTAATAAACTCTTATAGTGGGTTTTGTTGTGCCTCGTGGCTGCTCTCCACATTAAACAGCACCACTTAATAAATAACATTGTGCCCCTTAATAAATAACACTTTGGGGAAGAAGTTATGCTTTTATTTCCAAAGAAAATGAAAGGCTGTGAATTTGTTCAAGGTTAAAGATGACCAGGTTTGATCGAGGAAGACCACTTTCAATCCTGACTACAGATATAAAGAAATAAACCTAGAAGAACTACAAGACACATGATGTTTATTTTACCTACTCAAACGCATAACAAAAAAATCATCTTTGGATGACTTGTGTACAATGCACAATCTACACTTGTATTAATGCAGAGGTGTACGTTACTTTTAAAAGTTCATGTTATTTTCAGAGAAAGGGGACCAGATGCCAATGAAAACAGGTGGCCCAGGTGATCCAGCATCCATAGCTGCTTTAAGGCTGCTGACTGAGATGATCTAGCCTTACAAAATGCTCCAGCCAATACCTAATAATTATCCTGATTTTCTCAAGTTTCCCCCAAAGATTACCAACACCCCCAAACAACAGGAAGTAGTCTAGAGAATTATGTCCACATTCCCAAAAGATGGGTTATCTATATTTATCATTTAAGGAGGGTTGGTTACAAACTGTTATTGGTAATGGTCAGAAAAAAAGCTGAGCAGGGGAAATTAGATTCAGGGATCTCTTTCTCAAAAAAAGAGGGGGCATATAGAAATGATAGAATAAAAGTGTAGATTATTGAATTTACTTTTAAACCAAAAAATAACTACTAGTCTTAAATATTTTGCATTGGTATGGATTTTAGTATATTGATACAAATTTAAAGTTAATTTTCTTACACTGTATGCATATTCTATTTTTATTTGGGGTATTGTGCTTATGCAACTCATTTAAAATGTAATGTATAATTAAATACAAATTAATAGTCATCTATAATAATCAAACTTATAGTCATATTAGGTATGTTTTCAAGATCATATACACATGTATTTAGATAGAAAGATAGTCTGTAAACACTTCAAAGACCTACAGAATATGGCATTTAATAACCTAAGTCTTCTCATGATGGTCAGACACATCTGTCCTGAGAGCACCAATTTACTTCAGAGAAGATAATGGCATGAAAGAAACTCCATATGGAGTTTGCCTTCCTTATGGCAAAAGCTAGCCATTTGGGCAAGAAACTGCTCTTGCCTCAATTACTGACAGTATATTGTCCAAGCTGGACCAGAAGGATGCAAAAGTGACTGCCATATTTTGAAAAGACAAGGTAGGACAGTCCTTCAAAACTCCATTTCTCAGAAATGTCTATCAGATATACCAGGCCTGTTGGCCAAAATTGGATGCCCCAACGTCACAGAAGAACCTAGAGTGACTGTCCAGGCAGCCAGATGACTCTGTTGTCAGGTAACATTTCACCTTTCTGGGATCTTTGACAGAGTTGAAGACTAGATAGTCATAGTTAAAGTTTTCCTTAGTTATAATAGAAGGTAAATTAAATGCAAAACTTTAGAGTCACAAAGATAAAATAGATAATAGAATGTTTTCTCCAATTTTGCCAAATACAAATGGACAGGATATTGTAATTGTAATTCTTACTTGATAACTGTTTTTGTTGTATATAATCTTAATGTGTTAAAATTAAAACCCCTTTTAATTAGACAGAAAGGGGAAAACATGGAATATTCCTTTACACTGTGTAAATATATGTCACTGTAATTGGTTTAATGAAGAACCTAACCTAATAGCTGGACAGGACAGAGTTAGGCAGAAGAGCTAAACTGAGAATGAAGGGAATAAGAAAAGTGGAGTGAGAGGAGTCACCAGCTGACACAGAGAGAAGCAAAATGAGCATGCAATACTGAGAAAAGGGACCAAGCCACATGGCAAAACATAGATAAGAAATATGGGTCACTAGTAAACACACAGAGACTTATATTACTTATAAACTGTATGGTCATAACAGGCCATACACACACACACACACACACACACACAAACACACACACACATATACACACACACAAACTGCCATGGTCTTTTACATCCTTCTAATCTTAGGATGTTTTGTTTTCTGGATGTTACATACCAACATTAGTAAGGACTTATTTTAGGTTTTTTTTTGATTGATGAAATTAAACAACACAGTTG
Organism: Peromyscus aztecus; assembly: GCA_902168405.1. Classification (NCBI taxonomy): domain Eukaryota; kingdom Metazoa; phylum Chordata; class Mammalia; order Rodentia; family Cricetidae; genus Peromyscus; species Peromyscus aztecus. The sequence continues at coordinate 58,751 of CABHPQ010176047.1, forward strand.
TGTAAAAATTTCCACCTTTTGTTTTGATTTGTTTTAGCACAGTACAAGAGAATAAATTTTTGGTAGAGTTCAACTCCTCCCCTTGCTCATTTTCTGAGATAAAACAGAGGACATAATTGCTGGGGATAATTACATTTTCTGATATGCTTTCTTAGGTTGGACTTCTTTTTTCAGAAAAAAAAATGTGACTGTTGTGAATATTGCTCTAAATAAATAAAACACTGATTGGCAAGTGGTCAGGCAATAAGTATTTGTGATACAAGGGGAGAACAGAATGCTGGGAAGTAGAAGACTGTGGGGGAGAGACCTGCCAGCCACCACTATGACAAGCAACATATAAGGTACCAGTAAGCCTCGAGCCATGTGGCAACTTATAGATTAATAAAAATGAGTTAATTTAAGATAGAAAAAGTATATAATAAGAAGCCTGCCACTGCCATACACTTTATAAATAATACAAGCATCTGAGTGATTATTTTATACATGGGTTGTGATACTGTGGGACTTGGTGGTACCTAGAGGGAAGCTCTCCAGCAACATGTGACATTTGATTCTTTTATTCTGTTCAGAATTATGTAAAACATCCTTTCATTTTATGTATTTGATGCACAAATTATTATAAAACAAACCATGTTGTGGTTTTCAATATCCTGGAATAAACTACTTTAGAAGCAAAAAAAAAGAAAGAAATATAGGTTAATTTAAAATGTAAGAGTTAGCTAGTAACAAACCTGAGCTATTGGCCAAGCATTTATAATTAATATTAAACCTCTGTTTCAGTCATTTGGGAAATGGCAGATGAGACAGAAACTTCCACCTACAGACTCTTCTTCCCTATGGACATATACTGGAGCAAGTTGGATGTCAGTTGATCCTGACATGGATGTCTTCATGTCTTCCACCTTTCTGAATTTCCCTCTACCCACTCTCTCATCAGCTTGCCTCAGTCCACCAGCCAAGCATAACTAAGATAAAAGTACTTTAACCAATGAGATGAAGAAACAGGATATGTAATCTAATATTTTCTTTTCCTCTTCAAATCATCTCTGGGTGCACAATTATGATGAAATATAGGGAATTCTCCAACAGCTATCATCACTCTTCTGTAAGAAGAAGCCTCATCACCAGAACTCTTAATACTGTCCAAAAATAATAATGAGGTCCTTTACATTCAGTGTTTTGTGGGGGCTGTAGTGGTATGAATGAGAATGTCCCACATAGGCTCAATTACTTGAATACTTGGCCCTCAGTTAGTGACACTGTTTGGGGAAATCTAGGAGGTATGACCTTGATAAGGGAAGCATTTCACTGAGGGTAGATTTTGAGAGTAAAAATATGTGCCACTTCATGGCTGCTTTCTCTCTGCTCCCTGTTTCCAGCTGGAGATGTGAGTTCTTAGCTTTCTGCTGCAGCCACTGTGCCTCTGCCAATATGAACTCTAATACTCTACAACCATAAGCACAAATAAACTCCTCCTTCTACAAGTTGCCTTGATCATGTTTTTTTTTAATCCTAATATGAGCAAAGTAACTAAAACAAAGGCCAGGAACCTAGATTCTGACTACGATCTGGCAGTTGTCTGATAGCTGAAAGAATGTAAGAGGAGCTGCAGGTGTGGGTACAATAGCAGAATATCTAATTCTGGAGCAGAAGGTTAGCAAGAGCAGTGTCCTTCAGGAACAAGAGAGTTCACATTTTCTTCATTATGAAGAAATTTTCAGAGCCAGAGAGATGACACCACAAATAAAGGTGTCAATCACGCAACTCAACTCAAACTCAATTCCCAGGACTGACACAAAAAGCTTTATGTGGATGACTGCATCTGTAGTCTTCTACAGCAATATGAAACATGATAGGAGGATCAAGCAGATGCTCATGGACCAGCTAGCAGCAGAAACAAGAGAAGTGGAAGTCATGAACTGACTCTTGAAAACTGCCCCCTGACCTCCACAAACATGGTGTGGCAGGTGTGTACCTGCATACATATGGTCATATGGTGTGTGTGTGTGTGTGTGTGTGTGTGTGTGTGTGTGTGTGTGTGTTTAACAGAGAGACAGGGAGAGAGAGGGGGAGAGAGAGAGAATATAATCTTTGAAGGACTTGGGGAGATTTTATGTAAGATTTTAAAACATGATCTCTAGAGATGCTTTTCCAAGATTTCAGTTTTCTGCATCTTCTGCAAGTTAGGAGCACTCTTCCTCCTCCACAGCCAATTTCTTTCTTTCATTGCTTTCTCTAATGACACACACACACACACACACACACACACACACACACACATACACATATTCTAATTTTTAGTCCACAATTACCATTGTTATTGTATAAAGTTTAAACTAACCAAGCTACTATATCATTATCAGAAGCTAGAACTCTAGAATCAAGTTGAGCTAATCACAAGTAACTGCCCTTGAGTCAGAGGTTGGGAGAAAAGAACAATTCAAACATTATATAGAGACGATGAAGCCACCTGGTCATGTAATATGTGTATCATTCTTGATTTCCTCCATCCAAGTGTCATATCTGCCATCTCCTCTTAATGAAGGATTGCTACTGCATGCATCCAAACTATGTCTCAGTGGATCAGGTAATAGTTCCTTTATGATTGGCAGCTCAAATTTGGATCCTTAGTCAAGTGTTTAACATCCCAAGGGCTCAGTAACAAGATAAGTGGTTTGTCTCAAAGAAGAGTAATTATTAGGTCTCTGATCTGTTTGACCATGCTCCAGTTAGTATATAACTAACACAAATTGAACTTGTTTTTGTTATATTTTTCTATTGGGGAGGCAGAGTCATGGGGGTAGAGGGGCAGACACGGAAGGATTGGGAACTGTGTGTGATCAGGGTACCTGATATGAAATTCCCAAAGAATCAATAAAAATATTATGTTGAAAAAAAGAATAGTTATTAGAAAATGCTGTGTAATTCTTCTCTGAGGCCTTCCAGACCCTCCATGACACATCCTTATTTGTCATCAACACTCTAATTTTGTTCAGATTTTACTACAACATTTAAAGCAACCAAGCACACTAACCCATTGCCCCTTCACAGGAAAGGTGAATGGAGGATGGAAAAAACCTAGAAATGTCATGATAGTGAAATTCCCTGTATGTGGTAAGAAATTATTAGGAATGGGAGGCATCTCCTCCCTATCAACCTTAAGCCTGATATGTACTCAGCAAACAGTCTATATTAGAATGAATGAGTGTATATGAACAAATCACTATTATTATTACAACTTTGATCCCATATAGATATTGAATATCTGGTCACTTGGTTAATTCTCATGCATTTTAGGCAATATAGAATTCTACTCAATAAAGCTAGGTAGAAGAACAGTTAAATTATGCAATCAGCCCATGACCATTATCAGACGAATGGCATGTAGGCATGTGGCATGTGGTGTAGCTCCAAAATGGAGTATTATCTGGCCTTAAACAATTAAATCATGTCATTTGTAGAAAAATTTGTAGAACTAGAAAAATAAGTAAAACAAGCCGGAATCAGAAGGACAAATATCTCATCTTTTTCATACATCATCTCTCCTCCTGATTCAGTAGATCTCTTCTTCCCCAGGGGTGTCTTGATTTACTGACCTTGTCACCATTCCTTCAAACCAACCTGAAATCCAGAAAGGCAAGCAGGTAAGTATTACAGTGCTCACTTGAAGCAGAAAAAAAAATTATCACCTTCAGTGACTCTTGAAGTAGTAATAATAATGGCAAACAGCAAGAATCATGGATGAGTGGGATGTGGAAAATATGATTAGATTTATTTTCATGTATTCAGAGGCATTTCAGTGACCCTTACGATAAGAAATACATGTAGAAATGAACAGAAAGATCAGTTAGACAAAACCCAATCTCAAGTTAAATGAAAATAAGTTCTCATATCTGTCAGCATATGAAATCTTTGAATATCTCATTCTCTCTTCTTTTGCATTGAAAAGGGAAAGAGTGAGCAAGAGAGAGAGAGGAGAGAGAGAGAGGGAGAGAGAGAGAGGAGAGAGGGGGGTCATAATTTAATTGATACAATTAGAATTATCACCTTTTTAGGTTTCCTTACACGGCAAGCTTAGCAGTTGCTCTTGGGAGTCACAATGACATCTACAAATTCAATGTCCCTGATTTCAGCTCCCCCGAGTTTCATGAGAAACCTTGTTTTTAATCAACATGGACCAGTAAACTCCCATCATTCATTCTACCCATTTGAAACACAGTCTCACACTTAGCAATGTTTTGTTAATTAATGCTAAACAGATAGTCTGAAAACAAAAGTTGGCTGGCGCTATAATTCCCCTGTAAAAATTGTAGAACAGGGACCATGTAATTTTGAAAATACTCAGAAGAAGAAGACACTAAAAGCAACCACACACTCAATTACCTTCCCTGTGAAACCATGGCAACCTCCCATATGTATTTGTTATTGCTTTGATATTTCTGTTTCTTGACTTGCTATAATATACATTATAGAATTTTACGTTCTTTTGTCAACTAGTCCAACTTGGCATTTTCCAAATTAGTTACGAATCATTCTATTTTTTTAAAGATGGTGTGAGTTTACATTAACTGAATGCTACCGCATATAACCATTCATTAAATTGAATAGATATTTCCATGCTTCAACTACTGGAAATAAGCTGTGATTTTACCTTTTCTCATAAACTCTTTGCCATATGGGGTAATTCCCAAGCTCATTACACACCAAGTTACATGTCGACTATTTGCCTGTTGAGTCTTGAGGGCAGACATTCATTTTCTGGCTCTGTTCACTGGTGTTCAGCATAAAGCCTCAGTAAGCAAGCAAGAGATACTCACAGAGACAATAAAACAGCTGACAGTTGCAGCACCGTGCAGTATCCTGCAGATCTTATGTAGAATTATTAAAAAGCAGTGCTTGCTCATGCTAAGAACTTAGAGCCAACTGTGCCAGTGGTTACCAGGGAGTTTAAGGACATCAAACTGCTGAGACAGACTCACCAACCAACAATGAAATTACCCAGTAGAAGCAGCTCTCCTGTCCTTGGCAGTATATTACTATCCATTCCTGAGTAGGCACTATTCTAGGAATCTCTTTCCAGAGAACAGTCACTCAAGTACAACTGGGATCTTGTGGGTGTTCTTACTCAAGTCCCTTGAGCCATCAAAGGAAGTTTGTTAAAGCACCCACAAATCCCCATGGACTTACCCACAGATCTGGAGATCTGTTTGCATATCTGTCTCCTGGCCTACCTATTCATGTCTGCATCTTCACTGTAAGTACATTAAAGAAAGGAACCAAGTCTAAATGGTCTTGATTTTTACAGTACTTAAACAGAACCTCGAACATAATACATACAATTCAGAGCCAAACTCAGCCTATAGGATCCCAAGGATCTTTCGCCTTGTCAACAAATATTGCCTAAGCATCTGCTAAGTGCATAGCTATATGCTACCTTAATAAAGATATATCAGGACAAAAGAGGAAATTAAGCAACGGCCATCACAAGACTCATTATATATATAAAATCTCTGTAATCTAAGAGATTGGCTAAGTAGCCCAAAAGCAATGAATTAGAAGTTAAACTTGGGTTCCATCTGGATAGGAACTTACAATGTGTAACTCCTCAACAAAACATCTGGGATAAACAGTTAGCTTCCCAGATTCCTTTGTGGATGGTGGCCGTGAAAACACATGCTCCCTCCCTTTCTCTTTGGGCACTTGGTGTCTCAGCATCCACTACCAGGAGTCAGCAGCTGTAATTGCAACTTCTTCTGTGGGACTGTGTACTGTTAGCCTGATACACTGGTCACTGTAACTGATTGAAGTTCGACCCCTTAGGGTCGAACCTGTTAGTCTTTGAGCTGGTTTCTGCAAATCACTCACATTTGGATAAGTAGCTACAATTTCCTTTCATAAAAAGAAACCCCAGAAACATGATAAAGAACCAATCTGTGACCTGAAAGGGGGAAAATTATATAAGTAAAAGGCAGTGCTAGGATCAGCTGGGGTTTAATCAGGCATGTAGAGACAGACAAATGCTTCAAGTACTATTTCCTCTGGGGACTCTCCCTTCCACAACTCTCCATTTCCATTCCTCACTTGTCCTATCATCTCAATGTCCCCAACTATGAAGGGCTTCTATCTGAGGTTCCTAAAAAGGCTATGTGCCAATGTAGGTTTTGTTACTTAAAAGTCATGCCAAGGCAGCATAGAAAGACTGAAATTATGGAGACATGGGAGGGGAAAGGAGCTGCTTACTCTGAAGCTTGTTTGAGAATCAGGATCCCAGCACAGCTGACAGCCATTCCAGGTCTTTCTCCCTTCCCTGCTGACAATCCGTCACTTTCTAAGACTCTCATCAAAGATTTCTTTCACTCTAGTGGCTCCGGATTTTACCTTACCAGATTATAATCCTGTCAAAGTCATCTCCGAAGCTAACCTATTTGCTCACATTCCAAGAAGAGAGAAAATGAAAAGAATAAGCTTATGAGCAAGCCTTTGAGATATAACTTGAGAGTCACCAAAATGGTACATATGTCTATGGTTAAGACACTTAATTACAACTCTTCCTTGAGAAGTCTGTGTCTGCACTTGGTTATGTCTTAGTTTTTCCTTGAGAGACTTCCCTTCTTTTAATTCCTTGAAATCTATGCTAAAAAATGTCTTTTAATAAATCATGAGTCTTCTTCGAGAAGTCCATACCCATGCTCTCAAGTGTGCTTTTTATTTTCACACAAATACCTTTGTTTCTATTTTTATAAAACCCTGATTCTGTTTTATTCTAGCTAATCTTGAAATTCTTTTATGAATAAAATCCTGGTTTGTCTGAATCAAGGTCCCTACAGACTGCTAAACTGACAATGTTGAGCTATGTCTCTGTCCCCCCAATCCCTGACAATATTACTTTGATTTAGCCTTAATTGAAGTAATAGAAAATGGAAATCCAAATATCAATTTACTAATTTTCTTTGGATACCTTAAGAAAGTGCCACAAACAATGCCTCAAACAAGAACAATTATTTTATAGTTCTACAGGTTAGAAACCTCTGAAATCAGAGTATCAGCATTATTGGCTCCTTCCATGGACAGTGAGAAAGAATCTCTTCTATACTCTTCTGGTTTCTAGTCACCTCATTTGGTATGTAGACCATGGCTTCTTCACATTGTCTTCCCTCTATGTATGTGTATCTCCAAACTCATTCTCATTACAAGACACCTGTTATATTTCCCCTTGTTATAAAGGAATCTTGATTGACATCATTTGAATTTGACTATCTCCACAAAGATCCTGTTTATAATTAAGGGCACATTCTAAGGTTGTGGGGATTAGAAACTTCAATACAATTTTTTAAATACAAAAATAACTCAATTTAGAACCATCTAAATTTATAGTATGACTATGAAGATGCCCCAGGGGTTGTAAAAAAAATTGCAAGTGTTTGAGAGATGTTTGTACTGGTCAGCTTCACATTCATATGACACACACCTGAGGCTAACAGCTTGCATGAAGGAAAGATTTATTTTGGCCCATGTTTTTAGTGGGTTCTGTTCACAGTTACTTGACCCTGTCACTATAGGCAAATGATGTGACACAATGAACCATGACAAAACTGTGTGTCAGATGAAGTTTGTTCACCTCATGGCAAACAATAGGATGAAGAACAGCAGGGATATATATAGTATGACCATCAAGGAAATAATCCCCAGTGAGCTAACTTCCCTCTGCTATACTTTCCCCTACAGGTTCAATCACCTTTCAATAGTGTCAGAGACTTGAAATGAAACCCTTAACACATGGACCTTTATTGGCATTTACTATCCAAACCAGAAGGAATGATGTTGTCTTTTAAGGATCAATTTCAGACTTACCCTGATTTTTTTTCTCTCGCCATCAATAACTTCCCTCAGCAATACATTGCTCAATAGTTTCTTCAAGAATGTCTTGTCCAGACATAGTGTAAATGCATACTATGTGTTGAATGAATGTGTCACAGGAAATATTTTTACTTCTTGCATAAGCACACTGCTACTTATTTTTTCTCAACATCTTTATCAATAGGACAAGTGAAGAGGTAATAGTATAATATATATGAACTAATTTAAAATCTGTAAATTTGGAGTCATAAAACAGTATGGGGCTTAAGAACACCACTTGTTAAAAGGAAGATATATAAAACTTATTTTTGAGAGAATAAAATGAAGTCAATTATTAGCAGCCTTAGATCTTTCTAGATATTCCATAAATACAATTCATATTTATTCTTCCTGTTATCAAGTCTCTATTGAAAGTTTTGACTTGTACTAACATAGGAGTGACTGGGCTTTAGTTAGCAAAAAGCACATGGAAAATTGAGGAAGGAGGAAACCCTTTCAGTCTGTGAACATTCCCAAGATCCAACGACTTAATCAACCCAACATGAGAAGAAAGGAAACCTAGCCAGGTGGTGGTGGCACATGCGTTTAATCCCAGTACTTGTGAGGCAGAGGATCTCTGTGAGTTTGAGTCTAGCCTGGTCTACAGAGTGAGTTCCAGAACAGCCAAGGCTACACAGAGAAACCATGTCTCAAAAGACAGACAGAAAGAAGGAAGGAAGGAAGGAAGGAAGGAAGGAAGGAAGGAAGGAAGGAAGGAAGGAAGGAA